>JAODUJ010195804.1:0-10652 GCA_027564615.1 Psolus chitonoides
CCTCTGTTGACATTTGACCTACACCAAAAACAATAGGGACCAAGTACTAACCATGCATACCAAATATGAGCTCAATTTTCAGTGTTTGACATCAGATGACCTTTGACCTCCACTAAAAACAACGGGATCAGGTACTGATTATGGTGAACACACATACCAAGTATGAGCTTAATTGAAGTTTGCCCTATCATGTTATGGTATTTACAAGGATTTCCCAGAGTGTTTGACCTCTGTTGACCTCAGATGACCTTTAACCTCTACCGAAAACAATAGGGATCATGTAATTACTTTGAGGGACATACATACCAAGTAAGAACTCGATTGAAGTTTGCCCTATCAAGTTATGGTGGGTATAAGGTTTTCAGTGTTTGACCTCTGTTGACCTCAGATGACCTTTGACCTCAACCAAAAAACAACAGGAAGCATGTAATTACTATGATGATCGCACATCAAGTATGAACTCAATTGAAGTTTGACCTATCAAGTTATGGTGGTTATAAGATATTCAGTTTTTTACATCTGTTGACCTCGGATGACCTTTGACCTCCACTAAAATCAACAGGGATCCGGTACTGATTATGGTGAACACACATACCAAGTATGAGCTCAATTGAAGTTTGCCCTATCAGTTATGATATTTGCAAGGATTTCACAGTGTTTGAACTCTGTTAACCTCAGATGACCTTTGACCTCTACCAAAAACAATATGGAGCATGTACTCACTATGAGGGACATACAAACCAAGTATGAACTCAATTGAAGTTTGCCCTATCAGGTTATAGCGGTTACAAGGTTTTTGATATATGACATCTGTTGACCTCAGATGACCGTTGACCTCAACCAAAAACAATAGGGATCATATACTAACTATGATAAACATACATATTAAGTATGAGATCAATTGAAGATTTCTCTATCAAGTTACGGTGTTTACAAGGTTTGCAATGTTTGACCTCTGTCGACCTCAGATGACCTTCGACATCAACCAAAAACAATAGGGATCATGTACTAACCATGGGTAATCTACCTACCAAGTATGACATTCAATTATCGTGTTACAAGAGGCGTCACAGACACACACGAAGATGCACACACATGCATGACTGCAGAGATTCCTTTCGCCTGTAGCAAGGAATAAAAATGGATGATAAATGCCACGTATGTGGTTATTTTCATCAACCTCAAACATCTTGACTTTATGTCATAAAACTTTGCTGGTTGTTCTTTGGGCAGTGTTCAGTATCGATGGACTTTGAAGAAAATTCCTCCTGCGGCAGCCCCGAAGAAAAGAAGGAGATTGCGAGCATCATCAGAGCAAAGATGAAGAAACTAGATCTCCCGGAAGAAGAATACGGTAAGAGCACCACCCTCACTGCTCCATTCCCTTTGATATTTGTTGTTATTATTGCATGGTATACATCTTGAGAAACTTGGGTCCAACTATAGAAAACAATATTTGGGTAACAATAACAATATATTGTTGATATCAAGATAATCAGGATTAAGAAGTATCCTTCCTACAGATGCAATTTGTGCACAAATTTTAGAAAGGTGTTTTTTTGTTGAGCTCACAAAACTATCCTCTTCAAATATGACTTTGGAAAGTTTAGGTTTGGAAATTTGGATGCGGTGGAAAGCAACTTGACTCCACGGGGAATTGAACCACCGACCATCTAGCTTTAAATGTGAACGCCATTCCAATTAGGTCATGAAGCAACTGGTGGTCTCGACTCACAACGGACAAGCTACATTTTATTGATTAGAATTGGACATCACAATTAGTGAGTTCAGTGAACCCTACAATTGAAAGTCACTCTTCCCAGAGATCAATTCAAGATACACTCCAATCACCCAACCCCTGAGCAATGGGAGTGTTCACAGTGAATATATGAAAGGGTATATATACTCTTCAAATATTAGCGTATTCAATTGATATTCCCTCTGGTTTAAAATCCAATATATTTGTTTTCATTTTGAGATATTGTCTCTATAGCTTCAGTGAAATTGTGCTATTTTTAGGAATTTTGCCTTTTCAACTGAAATTAGAGCTTTCAGGTGCCATTATTGGTTTGACAAACTGTTTGTAACAAAAACAGGAATAGTACATTTATATTCATATCAACAATGAGAAAGTTCAGTTTTGAGGAATGATTTATACAGTTTGTGTCTGATCAGTGGGTCAGAAATTGTCATAAATTTTGTGAATCAAAATTTCAGAAGGTCAGTGATGTTTTTGAGATGGCCAAATCCTACTTTCAGCCCATATTTGTCAATAATCTGCAGTACTGGCTGGTGTTGTAGTAATTGCACTCGACTAGCAAACAATTACTTGAACACCCAGGGGTGGCTAATTGGTTTGTGTGTTAGAAAAATTGAGCTTCAATATTCTCACTCCAGGGATGAATTTCCAATGGAGAAGCTGAATTTCTTAATGTATCGCACTGGTGCATCCCACTGCTGCCACCATTTATATGAGGGAAGTATTAAAAAAAAAGGGAATGCTCCTGGAATATGGAGGGGCATTTGTTACCAGAAAATTATTACAAATTAAATAAAATCTAATGAAAAGTATTCTACACATTCCACTCTTGCCGCCAATTATATTAGGTTGGGGTGTTACCACTTTCAAAAAGTTACTTTAAAAATATATATAGTGGATATGGAGGGACAGATATTCCAGAAAATTGATATAAATAAGTAAAATCCAATTCATAGTAGGCGATACACATTGTCAAGATGGCGAGCATCCTCAATAGTTGACGACATATATTTATACCTGAAAAGCAGGAGCATCAATGAAGTTTGGTAGGATATTGTTGGTAAAACTTGTTTCATACAAACTCTTTTGTATAGCGGTCAAGTGCATGCGTGAAAACCTTGTAAATGCAGGTATTCAAATACCTTCAAATGTGGTTGAATTTTAAAGCTGGAAACTGAGTTTATCACATCAGACTTTGTGTTCTGGGACCCACACAAACATATATACCACCACATTAACGTACAGTTATGAAGATGGACATAGTTCAATTGTACCAGTTCTACAACTAGTCACAGTCATAAGAATTCATTCCTTTTCTTCGGCTGCTTACTCCTGGAATTATGGTTTATAGAGGAGCAAAAATTAGGTTGCGTTACTTCTCAAGGATGATAAAACCAATTCATGTGATTGGTTCTTGATTTTCTTGTAACATTTTCACACAGTAATTTTGAGACCAGTGAGGTCCTGACCCCCCTCACTGTGAAGACAGATATACACCCACAGTATTCAGTATACAAAACTTCCAGGCAGAAAGAACATAATGCCATTTATTAATCCAGAATTAGAATTCAATTACCCATACTACTAAATTATTGTTGATAACAGTAAGAATTAGGTTATGATAATTTTTCAAAGACAAAGAAGTCATTTATGTCATGCATTTCTTGATGGTATCAATATTTGACAGTTCAAACTCTTGATTCCAGCTCTACCATTGCACAGTAAAGTCTTTGTCTAAATTCATCCCTATGCACCCCATCATAATCATATTCATGGTAATTCATTATTTTCCCACGTATCAAGTCCTTGAGCACTGCTTGAATTGTCCAAGGAACGTGCACAAACCATGCTTGTATATATCCCCAAACTCTGTATGTATAATACAATCTTATTTCACTCACATGCAATGGCAGACCCAGACAGGCAAATAAATTTACATGCTTCAGAGTACTTGCATGTGGATTGCATGTATGATGCATGTGTGATGCATGTGTATGTATCTTTGAAGCATGATGACTCTGTCCCAAGCATGTCTGTGCCCCCTCTATTGGCTATTCCCTACATAAGTTGTAATACATAAATGCAGTTGAAAGATGGAACTGATAGTACCAGTTTGCATCCATTCTAGGTCCCATTGAGTACACAAACATTTCCCAAATGAGCAGGGAACATCCTCTCTTGTTAGACCCCTTTCCTGGGATGAAAACACATCAACAGTTGCTTCCCCTCCAGTGGCATGAACAAAGGAAGGATGAGGGGCCATCTCCCCCTCCCCCCCCCCCACCTCTGGTGCTGAGTTGGGGGAATTTAAGAAACAATTATAGGAATTGGGGGAAATGGGAACTTGGCCCTACCACCCCTGAAATACTGTGCACGCCGCTGCACACTGCACAAGCCTCCATAAGAAAATCATGGAAATGGCATTGCATGTAGGGCTACCTCCCACTATGAAAATAAGCTGATCAAAATTAGTCATATATTTGTGTGGATCAATGTTTGAATAGATACCCTTTAGCCTTACCCACTCTTTGATATTCATAACATCAGTGGGCTACTCGCTATAGGGACCTTCATATCATATTTGGTAAACAAATGTTTACATGTAAACAATCTCATTGATCTCACACATAAATTTCTTTTGCCAGCAGCAAAAAACATGCTAAATTCATCCCTTATGATTTCATGATTAAAATCCATGATGCATAGTTATTTAAAAAGCTTTTATGAACAGGTTTTTTCACAAGGTTGTGTACCTTTCTGAGTGAAACCCATCAGGCTTTTGTCACCTTTGGATAAAATTACCACAGTTAATTATCCTTTCTTTTAATTGCCTGCAGAGGAGTTATATGGCTTCAAGTCTAAAACAGGTGATTCATTTTATTGCATGTTTGTCAATGCTCTATAGCATCCCGACTGCAAGTCTTTGACATCCCTTTGTACGCCTCCCATTATATAGGCTACACAGATCTCTTATAGGCAACCCTTCAAATATTCCCTGGAAATTCATCATAGAGCGTGTTTCTAGTGGGCGAACTTAGTGCTAAGTAGCGATAAGTAGCGATAGGTTCCGATCTTGAGTTCAGTAGAAACAGCCAATAATCGCCTTTCATCGGAATCCTTAATCGCCTTTCAACGCTTTTCATCGGTATCACCAACCTCAAAATAGTAGGTTTTTAGTGATTATTTTCCGTTTATTACCGATAGCCACTCCACTGGAAACGGACACTTAGCGCTAAGTACCGATTACCGGAAGAAGTCGTATTTCGACCACCGGAACATGTGACCTTTCATCACTCAACTCCCGTTTCCGTGGACTGCATGCTGTCGCGCTAATAATAATAGCCTGGGCTAGCCGTATCATTTCAGTATAATGCTTGGAAGTAGGCCAGAGTTCACATGACGTCATGCGCTCTGGTCAAATCGTCGCGGTAAGCTTCATCGAGAAAAAAAACGCTGAATAGCGATAAGCACTGCAGTAGAAACAGCCGCTGAATTGGAAAGATACCGATAAGTACTGATAAGTTCCGTTTTTTCAATAATCGGTAAGTTAGCGCTAGGTAGTGATTAGCCCACTAGAAACACGCTCATCGGTAACTTGTCAAACCCATACTAACTTGCACATTTCTGACTGTTCATCCCAAAGCAATATACATTGTGTCACTTTATTGTGTCCCCCAAGGTCTCCCCATAGGAGTAGCCACAAGACAGCACATTGCTATATAAGTTACAGTACCTTGCAGGTATACTCATTGGCACCTGGGTGGAGAGGAGCAATCAAGATAAAGTGCCTTGCCCAAGGATACAATGCACAGTCCGACCAGACCTCGAACACATAATCCTTGAATCGGAAGACCAGCGCCATGACCATTTGATCATTAATGCTCTGTTTATTAACTATAAGGTGTAGACTAGATATGAGCCTAATTCAAGTTATATACATTGTTTGTAAAGATTTCAGTTGTAACATCAACTGTTACAACCATTTATGATGTGTGCCATAGTCCGCTGCAGTGCTTACCTGCCAACTACCATGAGACTCAAGATTTCAGGTATCATCTCAAAGTCAAATCTTCAAAACTCACGGTAAATCAGCTTCCAAAGTGCCCAGCATATTTGTTTTAAGGCTCTAACAAAACCCACATAAGAACTCCAAGTGGTACATTGGGCTAAAACAAATATTCCTCAACTAGTTTGGTAGATGAAATTGCCAGTACAATTGTGATAACACTAAATAGTCATCACTCAACTCACCCACCAAACTGATGCCACTCCAGGGCAAAATAAAATGAAATTTATGGGGCACATGCATGGAGATAAGAATTCGAAGACCATTTTCTCTGATCCATGCAGATCTGCCAAAATCTTCAATAGTGGTCAGTATATTGAAGTTGGTGAGGCATTTGACCAAGGCTATAGCCTATAATTACTGATTCTGAGATGTGGAATTTTTTGGCAGGTGAGAGAAATTGCATTTAATATTTGCTGAAGATTTATGATGGGACAAATTGTGACCTGTATTCAAATTGTTTTGGAAAAAAGTAAACAAGGCTGAACATATAGATACTATTTGTAAGACGTTGTTAAGAGTGAATATTTTTCTAGTTTGTCTGGCGATGTGTTTTATGCCAGGCCGCATATTACAGAGAAAACTATTTTGTTGAGGAAACCTGCATTGCCTGAATCAGTGGTAAAATAGGCTAGCCAAGCCTCCAGCTTATCATATTGCAAATCTCCAGGTTTGAGGTACCGATCTCCAGGTCTTTTGTGAAAATCTCCAGGTTTGCGAATTTGGAGGTTGGCAGGTCTGGCAGTGCCAGGACTCAAAAAGTGGGGAGGGGCACGGTTGGCTGGCCCAATTGGAACCCAACCATAGGGCAATTACACAACAGTGAGACCAAAAAATAATCCTTACCCCCTTCGGTCTCAGCCCAGTAATCCAAATAGGTCATATATAGAGGTCCAAGAAATAGAATCTGAGAAAAGAAGAACCAGTGAAACAAAGAGTCAGGATGGTGAGGAAAAACTTGAGAAAAAAAAAGTGTGCATGAAAGGTAGACATTTTTGGAGGGCAATAGGGGGAGCTCTAGCCCCCTTCAGGACAGATCTCAGTGCTATTTTTTCTTGGTCTTACATATGTACTAGTACAATACTGCATTGTTGAGGCCACAAGCATTGGGTGATTGGTCACAGACTACATACAAAATGCGGTTGAGAGATTTTTTAAATCAACCATAATAGAAACTGTCACCAAAAAAACCAAATTTTATTATTATAGTTTGTGGAAATATTTTGGAGCCATTTCAACAAGGTGGCAATTTATACACACGCATGCATGCACGCACACACACACATCTCTGTCTGTTTAGGCATTCCATTGTTGTATATTATATGACATGTTGAAATTATATACACATACACAGATAAAGCTCTCTCCTCACCCCCCTCTGCAAAATAATTTGACCTCCCATTCCACCCCCCCCCCCTCTCCTTATGACTTTATATTAAAATATTTCTTCAATAATGCGTGCAGTTGATGTTGCCTGGATCATATTAATATGTGTGATAACACTATGCACATATTTATGACCTTTTAAAGTACATCTCACGTATACACATTATATTACCTCCATTGCCATGTTTGCATTTAAATGAAGAATATTGATTGGAGTGGGATGTAATCTATTGTCAATATTATATCCTTATTTTGAAGGTTCATGTTTTCGTCATAACCATTTCATGATTCACATTCTCCTGACATTTACTTCAAACACAGCGAACGACAAATTTAAATAGGTGATTCAACTAGAAGATGTACTGTCTAGACAATTTTCACATTCGAAGGCTCAAAGGCAAAGGGCAAATATTTCTCATTTTACACTTCCATCTGTGATGAAAAGAGAGGGGGCATGGACAAGTAATGTGATGTCATGTACTTTATTATCACATTGTATAATTTCTAAAGGCATTATATTTGAAAGCCATAGATTTAAGTGAAAAAAAACCAGTGTCCGAAAATACCCGACGTGTTAGGCTAGTCTCAGTACTGGAGCCTAGCCAGACATCGGGTAATCTCGGACAAAAAAAAAATTGTCGACATTCGTGTCTGGTTATACATCATGGATGTCAACAATTGTCGACATTAGCATGATGAGGGTTAGAGAGGCACAATTCTTGCAAACGGCACTATTAGAATCTCAGGAAAATTCGCTTTTTGCTGTACGTGTTGATCGTCTTGCTTTCATCCCACAAGATTGCATTTTTTTTTTAATCCTTCAAATAGGTCTGGGCATAAATATGTGCATGCCTCCCCCTCTCCCCTCCACCTTCCCCAGCTCCACAACAACACCCCCCTTTTATTGGACCACTTTCAAAGTGCAAGGACGAGAGTTTGGCATCATAGTGTACAATATTGTACGTATATGTATATTTTGATCCTCCTGCAAGCAGAAACTCGCGGAACGGGTTATCAACCGCAAGCTGACCGAGGTCACTCTCTAACATTCATATTTAATGTCGTTGATTATGAATGTCAATTGGAAAACAAGCCTGTAACTAGATGACATACATTGATCTTGGACAAGACAAATTTACCACCTCTAGTTATCATAAAATGCCTCCACGATAGCTTTTGTTTCGTAATATTGCCCCATTTCAGTAAAAATACGGTTGGTTTTGTTGCTGAACTTTTTGACAAACTGAGGTTAAAACATTCCACATTAGCATATAGGCCTACACTACATTACTGTATGTTTCACCATCATTTAAAGGTCTCATATTAGGTCTGTGCAACGTATAACACTAGGGTGTGATATACACTGTAGTGTTTGTTTGTTATCTCGTCCCCAAACCTGATTTTCGTTAAAGAAATGCTCACCTGACATAACAATACTGACAAATTCTTATATCCTAAATAATGATAAATCCTTCCAATATGAATTTTTGTGTTCTCCTAAACAAAGGTGCAACTTCTTAAAGTACCATATCCAAGGGGAAAAACTCCACACTTCTTGCAAGCTTGAAATATCCTACAAGTATATGAAACAAATGCTCACTTCAAAACAAACCCCGGAGTGCTAAATTCTCTCTAATTTTGTAATACAATTCCCAAATACATATTCCCAAGAAGTCTAATTTTGCACAAGTCAATTTTTTGTCCACATGACATCTGTGAAGATTCCAGTAGTTGGCGCTTGTTCAATGGATGGTGACAAAGATAAGGCTAATCCTGTTGAAATGTGTGCTCATCAGACTGCATTTGTTATAAGATCTGGACTATCTATAGCTTCACCATGCTGCATAAGCTCCATTCCAACAGCATCTGAGATGTATCTTGTTCAATGGATTGTGACAAAGATAAGGCTAATCCTGTTAAAATGTGTACTGATGATCATCATCTGCATTGTTATAAGATCTCGACTACCTACAGCTTCACCATGCTGCATGAGCCACATTCCATATCAGCATCTGTGCCAATGGACTCCTACATTAGCTTTCAATCCCTTCTAAAGATATAGCTTTTAATCCCTTTCAAAGATGTATCCATCAACACATTTGTGATCCAGTATAGGTTATATCATTGAAAGCACATATCTGCACATAACTTTGAGCACTATTTAATCAGGAACCTATTCTAACACCAAGCATATACTAGAAATCTGCAGTCCTAGTCATGCCTAAGTGATGTATGGCATCTGTAATGACCAATAAATAAACAACCTAGGTTTGTAAATTCACTCTGGTCACCAGAAAAATCAACTTTAAGGTTTAGTTCCATGAAGACTTCTGAGAACATTAATATCTGGACAATTGGTGGTTCTCGAACCACTAGTCTTCAGCGTTAGATTCTATACCAGGTGTAGCGGAGTTAAAAATGCTACACAAATGTGTGAAATTGCTACACAATTTTCAAAATGAACATCAGTTGTTTTTTCTACACAAAAGCACAGGTAGAATATAATTTTGGCCAAAATGACACATATTCTGACACAAACATTCGAAGGTAAATTGATAGTCTTGCCTGATAGCACAGCTGGCTGTCACGATCACAATGTTTGTTATCTCTTCACACTGTCAATGTAACATCCATAAATCAAATGTAATTTGACCTCAAATGACCCCCCTGCTGACCTTGAAATTACCTCCAGACTGTTTATCACCAACCTGTTGGCTATATCCACCAAGTTTCATGAAAATGTAACAATCGTTACTAATTTGACCATTTAGAAAACTAACTTGAAAATCTTATTAAATCTAACTTGAAAATCCTACAAATCTAAATTAGGTAGCCTATATTATGTATGTCCTCACTTCTCCATATGAAGCGAGTTAAAATACATGCAACATGCACTATGCTTCTTAACGAACACGGACGTTCAAATAATTTATGAACGAACCAAAGGCTTCTACGCTCAACATACAACTCCCTTCGGCATAGCAATCACAACTCGTCACCTAAACCAAAGTCCAAACCATAAAATCAGAGCTGGGGAACAATAAGAAAGTTACACCCCATGCACTTGAAAAGAAACCAACAATACCACAACGATTTGGTGATTACACTGCTTATATGCATAAGGCCCCTACATGACTCAATTCTTTTCAAGAATGTTGAACCCAGACATCTAGGTCAACGACATTCTAGAAGATCAATTGTGAATACCAACAAAATAATGATTTCAATTCTACTGCGGCATGAAAATGCCATGATCCAAATGAAATTATGCAGTGCACATTGGAAACAAATTCTGATCACTTTTCATACAGAACTAAATTCAGCCGAGATTTGCCATTGTCACCAAAGCAATTAGGCCACGATTCATCGGATCACAAAGTCAAATAGCCTAATAGCCAAGATTCACCATGATCACATAATCGATTTGGTCAAAACTGGGGG
>JAODUJ010195915.1:0-10651 GCA_027564615.1 Psolus chitonoides
CCCCTAACACATACTCTTTCGAAAGGAGAGAGCCAAATGGTGAAAAACATTAGTTTCCATCTCAATTCTGGGAAATACACAAAACAAAACTGTGTTTTATAGAAGCTACGGTATAGGAGTTTAACTTAAAATGTCCAAAATTCATCTATAACAAAAATAAATCATATTAAACTTTTATGTTGAAGAAATATCTACAAGCTATAATGATTGCAAAATGAAAAATTTGAAGAAACCCAAAGGCAACAGAAATTTATGAGTGCTATTTCTAATAGCTTTTTAAAATAAAAATATATAATTTCTTAAATAAAATGTACAATGCCAATAATGGAAGATTCTTAAAATGGAATGTGTGATTTTTTCTTTGTTAACCATAGATAACTGAGTTGAAAAGTCAATTCTCAAGACTGCAGACTAATGACCAGATGTGTAGGCCTGTGTTGCAGAATTAAGACCCGAATGATGTCATATATATAACAGGTTAAGCAGATCGAGGTGCATACTTCTATTATGATGTCAGACCGGTTTTAATTTGCAAACAAAGGCCCTGGAAGCATCTGGTCATTATTAACATTCATATTGTAGCCCATCTCAATATATCTCAGAACGTTTGCTTTATGATTTTTTTCCGATAAAACAATGATTTTCCATAATTCATTAGCTGTTTTTGAGGACAGAGAGCACAAAAGCTCTTTCAATCAATCACCTTAGTTTTAGTTTACATTCGTGTCTGGTTATACATTGTGGATGTCGACAAGTGTCAACATTAGCATGATAAGGGTAAAACCAATATCAATTCAAGTTTCAAAGGAACAAAACCTCAATATTGTTGTCTACCAATGCTCACGGAATCCATACGCCCGAAAGTCTGGGGCTAGTTGAGGACACCTCTGGGCTAGTAAAAAATTGAGGTGTAACCAAAGTCCGTCGGGCTAGCTAATTTGAACACCTGTTCCTATGCATTCTTCACCAGCTGACTTCTTTCAGGCTAGTTCAAATCTTTATTGAACTAGAGAAAAAATAGAGTCAGGAGTCCGATGGGCTAGTGATGGTGAAGGATATTTCAAGCCCTGTTGTCTATGGTAATATACCAAACTTTTACAGTCCATATTCAACAGATGAAAGATGACCACTTTGTCACTTTTCATTCTGACTATACTAAAGTAAATTTCATAAATTCAATGTTGATTGATGCCAGGTTTAGTAACATCTTTAGTAGTGGATTGAAAAAAAGCCACAGTTTTTGATTGGACCAAAAACATAGGTCTGAAATTAACTATCAAACAGTACAAAAGACATAGCAAAGAAAATGAAAGTCCACTACCAAAGAAAAGTGCCGAAAATAAAATGAAATTTTTTATCAGTTCAAGAGAAAGCAGCATTTTGCAATTTTCATTCCACTACAGATCATGAGGCTAGTCAGTATTAACTGGTTGCACAACAGGTTTGACAAGTATCCAGTAGTTGGGTACATGAGAAAATGGTCAACAAGCTGCCCTAAACCCTGTATCCATATCTTTGGATCTGATACACAGTTTTATTTAGATCCAAACATAAATTTTGGCCAGTGTGACAAGAATGAAAATATAGCTTGATTCTTTCTTTCTTTGTGGGGAAATGGCTGTTGAGAATGTTGCTTGTGATATTGTTTGTGAAATTCTGTTTCAGCAAAATATTATTATTCTGCATAACGATCACAAGGGCAATGGTCCAAGCTACCTATTATGTTAGCCTGCATAATGATTCACTGACAAGCTCCACAATGCAGCCTAGTCTACAATGACATACAGTACTGTATGATTATGTATCTTAGTGAACATTGATTGCCACAGATGTTGTCATCATTTCCAACTTTCAGACGCTGAACGTTTTTTACTCAATCAATTAAGTAATGGTAATTAGTCAATGGTAATTTAGAGCAGTGCAGGAAGTATTGTGCAGCATGAGAAGTATATTTTTATTTGCAATACAAAAGAGAGGGGAAAGCTACAAAACTGTAACAGGGAATTGCTTAGTTTGCAAATTTACTTTCAGTGTTGGCAGTAACTTCTTGGGTAGCATGCAGAAGGAAATATTGCTTATGTATAAATATTATTTTTACATCACTACAATATGGGTGAAAATTGAATTAGAAGATTCTTATACTGGGAATGATTAGGTAAATACATTATTACATATAATGGCAGTGAGGGTTTTTTGACCAAATGAAATATTATGTTTTCTGTTTCTTTAAGATTTTAGTGGTAAATAAAAGTTCATGCATAATACTGGCAGGTATCCGAAAGGCAGATAGTGAGAACTTATTCTAGAAGCATAAAAAAACTTGGTTTAAGAAACACCTGTCATGTGATGTCATCGTCAGTATTAATATATTATGACAAATAAGGGAGAATCAGTGCAAGTCTACATCCTGTACACTGAACAGTGCAATTTTTGCTGGGCCCACAAAAACTGACAATTCTCTTTGACAAATACTCCAAAGAAGGAATTAAATTATGCCTTCAGGCATTGCATGAAAAGTAATAAATAATTGTGATATTTTTTACTTTAATTAAGGGAGTCAATTTTTGTATACACAATTTTTCGCCCAACTCAGAATGGGGCTTTTATATTGAAGCCAAATTATTCCCTAGATAATCTCTGAGCAGACTGCCAGCATCTCAACTGCCATCCTGTTTTTATACTGTACATGTCTTTTATACAAAGGCAATTCTTACAGATTATTTTGTAATAATGATAACAGCGCTTTAAAAGCTACAAATGATTGCAAATGCGAATGATTGTGTCCGCAGAATACTAATGACTCATTGTGCAGCACAAATCAGCTGAATAATCAGCATACATTGGATGTAATATGTAGGTAAATGTTCGATTCAAATAATATTTTATAATTAATATATACTCTTGAAAAATGTTTATGAAAGAAAGACCATACCTTTGATACCGTGAAGTACCCAAATGTGTATTGCTATTTGCTAATGAAAAACCTTATTTAACCAGCAATGATAGTCCAATGAAGGAAGAAAACATGCATTTCACCCAACAACATACCAACACCATTTTCACCAGATTCACTGAATGGTGGTTCATTACATTTTGGAAGTGCAATTTATTGATAATTTAATGACAATTGTTTTGAGCAAAATATATTTGACCAACTTTGGAGATGTTGCTCAATGTGGGCACATAAAAATTGTCCTTCAAAAAATCACATGGTTTGACTGATGTGTAGATTTGAGGTAAAATAATGCTGATAATGTAATTAAGCTCATTAAGCACTCAAGTAAGTGAATATTCACATTTCTGGTTCCATCTCAAGACTTTCTTCATATAAGTTTAAAGAGAAATATTGTTTCAAAAAATCTCAAATTTACTGTTTAGTCATTCGAGGCAGACGGCAGGTAAAATCTTTAACTTCTTTCAAGCGAAGATGGCAGAAGAAATATGATAGACTGCAAAGGTGGAAGACAAGACAGTGATTAGATTGAATGACACAGCAGGCAGACAGTGAGCGACACACCAGGTATGAAAGGATGGAATTGAGATGAGAAGGTGGGTAGCAAACGTTAGTAAGAGGACCACTGCACCTGTGAATTATGTTGGCTCTTTATCACCGATATGTCAGACAGATGACTCTCGTTCAACCTAGCCTCTCTAAGGGCAAACTCCTGGTGGAGATCGCGTCTCAGTCTGGCGATGGCCTCTGCATGGCGTTTCTCAATTTCAGACCTCAGTTTTTCCAGATGAGATGACTGACCTTCCTGGAGTTGGTCCTGGACCCTCGAGAGTTGTTCGGAATATTGTTTCTCAAGGACCATCTCCTGGTTTCTCAGCTTGATCTGATGCTCCCGATATCCTACCTCCCACCTTCTCAGGAGTAAATCCTTCTGTTTCAATTCGTTTTGCAGTTGACATTTCTCTCTGAGAAGATGATTCTCCCGCTGCGTTAATTGGACTTCTAGATCATGGAGGTCCCCCTCCGTGTTTTTCTTCTGCCGGGACAATTCCTGTTCCAGACGATCTTTTTCTAAGAGCAATTCTTCCAACCGTTTCTTGTCACTGAGTTGTCTCTGGAGTTCTTCTTTCTCGTCAACCAACCTTCGATGAATCTCTTCCTGTTCAGCAATCTTCTCTAAAAGAAGATCCTTTTCTTTCATGAGTGATTCTTCCCTGGCCATACTTTCATTCAAGCGGTCAGCTAGACTTTGACTGGCTTCTGTAGTCTGTTCCTCCTCAGGGGAAATAGTTTCACAATATATTTCACCACTCGACAATTCCATTTCTGAATCCTGCCCAAATCGTTCATCAGATTCCTTCAACTGACTAATGAGATCATCTATCTCTTTTTCTTGTCTAGCATTCGCCTCTTGTAGGACACTAATCAGAAGGTTCTTCTCTATGAGTATCTCTTTCTCTTGTTGTTCTTTCTGATCAAGAAGATCAGTGAGCCTAATTATTTGCCCATCACTATCTATCTCAACATTGTCATCTTTTGGTGTACTACCACTGGACTTATCCACTTCCAAAACCTCCTTTAAGAGACTATGTTCCATGGAGTAGACTTCTTTTGTCTCCTCTAGCTCATCTCTCAAACATCTAATTTCATTGCTAAGAATTTCTTCATCAAGTCTTTTTGAGTCACTTTCATGGCTCTGATCCATCAACTGGTTTTGAAGATCATCTTTCTCTTGTTCAATAGCATCTTTATCAACTATATCTTCTTTTAGCTGCTCCTTAACTTCAGTCGGTTCATCTTCTAAGCATAAAGTGGCCTTTGCCTTTTCGTTCAGTGATTCTTCAATTTCTAGCAGTCTCCTTTTCAATTCTTCAAGCTCCTTGCAATAATCATTCCTCTCTCCTTCCAGTAGTTGAGAAGAGTCCTTAAGATCTGATAACTGACTTTCAAGGTTGTCCTTCTGTCCCTGAATTGCCTCTCTGTCGACCAACACATTTGCCAACTCCTCCTTTACCTTAACCAGTTCCTCCTGCAAAGTGATGTTTTCTTGTCCTGTTGCTTCCAATAGTTTTGAAGATTCCTTCAGATCCGATACCTGACCTTCAAGATTGTCCTGCTGTCCCTGAATTGCCTCTCTGTCAACCAACACATTTTCCAACTCTTCCTTCACCCTAAATAGTTCCTCCTGCAAAGTGATGTTTTCTTGTTCTTTTGCTTCAAGTAATTTTGAAGATTCCTTAAGATCTGATACCTGACTTTCAAGATTGTCCCTACCTTCCTGAACTGCTTCTTTATCAACCAATACATCTTCCAACTGTTCCTTGACCTTACTCAATTCCTCATGCAGAGTGATATTTTCCTTTTCTTTAGATTCTAGTTCTTTCATGAGGATACTCAGCTTGGTCTTTGCTTCTTCAATTTCCCTGGTGGCATCATCTCTCTCCCAAGACAGCAGCTGGGCATGTTGCTCCATCTTTAGCAATTCATCTTCTTTTAATTTAGATTCCTCCTTCAACTGTCCCACCTCTTGCCACAGCTTTTCAAACTCTTCGTCAACATCGCTGGTAGATGGTTCCTCTGTGAAAGTTGGTAAAGAGGCAGCTTCCTCACTGATATGTTCAGTGACTAAAACTTCCTCATGAATCCTACCAGCAAGTTCAGCAATTGAAATGTCCTCTTGAATCGTACTGACATGCTCAGCAATTACAAGTTCCTCCTGAACATCAGGCAACTTCTCGTCAGAGACCTCATTTTGTACCTCAGGAACTGCATCGAGTGAAACCCCAACAACTTCTTGCCATAACTTCTCAACATTGGTATCAACATCATTGATTGAGGTTTCCTCTGGCAAGGTTGTTAGAGAAGATAATTCTCCGTCAACATGTTCAGCAACTAAAACTTCTTCGGGTAACTCAGGCAGTTTCTCTTGTACTTCGAGGGTCTCATCTTGTACATTAGGAAGTTCCTCCAGAGAAAGCCCAACAACTTCTTGCCATAACTTGTCAACATTTGTATCAACTTTTCCAGGGCAGGTTGGTAAAGAGGGATCTTCTCTACCAGCATGGTCAGCAATTGGAACTTCCTCCTGTAACTTAGGCAGCATCTCTTGTACTTGGAGGTTGTTATCATGTATTGTAGGAACCTCTTCTGGTAATTCTGCAACTACCTTCAGTAACTCACAAACCTCCCCATCAACTTCTTGGAAGGCATCAACCACTGATACTGGTGTCTTGGCCACCTCTGCCTGTAGATCATCAATTTCCTTCATCATCCTCTGTGCATCATCATCAAACATCTTTTTCTGGGCTTTCATTTGGGCAACTAGAACTGCCCTCAGGCTACTGGATTTCATCAACTCCATCTCAGTCATCACTAACCGGTTGTCATATTCCTTCTTTTCTCTCATGCTCTCTTTTTCAATATATTCCAACTTCTCTTTCAGCATTTCAATCTCATCCAAAAGATCCTTAACTTTCTTGCCATCCCTATTTTGATCATCATCATTTATCCCATCTGTCTTTTCAGTCAAATCATCATTTTCCTGTGTTGATACCTCAACAGGTCTTTCCTCCCTATCTTCTGTACTTGTGTCATTCATTTCACAACTTTTTCGAAGGATCTCATCCAATTTGTCTTTTTCACACTTCAAATCCTGTTCAAGGATTACATTTCTTTCAACATACAGGTCCCTTTCACCTGCAACTTTGGCCAAGTTCCCTTTCAGGGTGCTTGCATGATCTTTTTCATTTTCTAGGTTTTGCTCTAGTTCTTTCAATTGCTCTAGTAGTGTATTCCTCTCTGTCTCCAGCAGAGACATCTGCTCACCAAGATTATCCATCTTTAGATCCAAACACCCCAATTCATTTCTTACAACCCCTAATTCATTTTTACGTTCCGCTAGAGCATTTTCTAAGTCATTTACAGATTTTGTTAGTTCGTCCTCTCTTGTTGCCCCTTCGTCATTGATTGTCTTCATCAATTCAATGTCATTTGTCAAAACCTGTATCTGAGAAACATTTTGATTTGATTCCACCAGAAGGTCTTGTATCATTTTATCTTTCTCAATAACAACACATTTGAGATGATCACATTCAGAGTTTAGTTCTTCTATGTCATGTTCTAGACCATTCATGTCATCTTCAACTGGGACTTCAGAGATGCCACCAACAATATGACAATCTCCAGTATTATCTACCATCTCAATTTCTTCCTGCTCTATACTCTGCACATCACCAACTTCAACAGGCCCAACCTGCACCCTCAATAACTCATTCTGTACTACCCCTAACTGATGTTCCAACAAATCAATTTTGTCATCTTTTTCTTTCATTTCATGATCTTTACTTAATGTAAGTTCTTCCAACTCTTGAAACCCATCTGCCCTATTTGCTAATATTTCATTCTTGCTTGTCAGTTCACCAACATTTGTTTCTAAGCTACTCAACTGAACACTCATCTTACCAAGTTCTTCCTCTTTTTCATCTAAAACCCTGGCTAAATTTTCTTTTGCTTCGCTCAAACTTACATTTTCTCTTTGCAAACCCTGCAGCTCCATTTGTAATGCATCAACCTCACTTTCCCATTTAGTCAAATCACTACTTTCACCCTTTAGGATCCCCACCTCCTCCCGGGCTAATCTGAGTTCTTCAGTTAAGCCACTGACAACATGTTGCTGACTCAGGAGTTGATCTTGGAATACTTCTAACTTATCAGAATCACTCCCCTCATCCCCCTCACAGACTTGCTCCTCCAAGTCCTGCATTCTGCCCCTCAAAACCTCCAACTCTCCTTCCAACAGGTCCACTTTGCTCGCCTTTTC
This sequence comes from Psolus chitonoides, assembly GCA_027564615.1. Classification (NCBI taxonomy): domain Eukaryota; kingdom Metazoa; phylum Echinodermata; class Holothuroidea; order Dendrochirotida; family Psolidae; genus Psolus; species Psolus chitonoides. The sequence continues at coordinate 7,773 of JAODUJ010195915.1, forward strand.
TTGCAACCGGGCTAACTCGGACAGGGTTTCTTGAAGTTCTTCAATTTCTGGTGAAGGTTCTGATAATTTTCTGGTTTGTCTTATCTCTGTCTTCATCTTCTCTATCTCTGCCTCAGCTACTTCTTTATCTGTGATGATCTGTAACATTTGTCCCTCGTGATCCTTCTCCTGAGCTTCTATTCGGTGCTGTAATTCCTCCTTGTCAGTCAACAGTTGGTCTCTATGTTTGGTCATAGATTCCAATGTCTCCTTCAGCTCAGCAGTTTCTTCAATCACTGCCAACTGTGGTTTCATTTCCTCAATTTCTTCTGTCAAGTTGTTCTTTTCACTTTCACTTACAGCAAGATTGTTCTCCAACTCAGAAATTATCTTTTCCAAGTCCTCTTTTTCCTGTTGAGTCTTCCCCAGGGATTCCTTTAGCACTTCTACTTCATTTGTCAACTGAGCTTCTTCTACAGTAGAAGAAGATGAAAAGCTCAACTCCTTAGGAGATACCGCCATTTCTACAAGTGTATCTTTCTCTGTCATGACTTGCAACAGTTCCTCCTGTAAGACCTCCTTTTCATGAGTTGTGCTGTCGATCTGTGTCATCAGAGCATCTCTAGCCTCTGAAAGTTCTCGGACCTCTGCTTGAAGACTGTTCACGTTCGATTTATTCTCTTGATCCCCATCTCCGAGTGGTCCGGACGGACCCGTCATCAACTTAGCTCTTTCTTCTTCAAGTTTTTCATTCAAATCTTCCTCAAACTTGTTTTTCAATTCCTCTTGAACCTTCTGTAGCTCTGTCACAAATTCATGTTGCTTGGACACTGAAGCATTTTCCAACTTTTGTTCAAGTTGGGTCTGCAGATCGAGTTTCTCTTTCTTCAGTGCACTTTCGTGTTCAAAGTTCAGTTCATTTCGGAGTTGTTGTATCTCAGCTTCATGAGCAAAGTTCAGGTCATCAATTCTGTCCTCATATTCAGTGCGGAGTTCCTCCTCGATATCATTTCGAAGAGTGTCCTCGTCCACAGCAGTCAACTCCAAAGATGCCTTCTCATCTCTCAGCTGTGTCATTTCTCCCTGTAACTTAGAATACTCTGTGGAAAGGTCATTTATCTGTGACTTATACTTGGCAATACTCTCTTCCTGATCAGAGGTTATATTGTTCAATTGGTCTTGAAGGGTCATTCTTACCTGGTTGAGGTCTTGTATCTCCTCATCCCTCTTCTTCAGCTCGTTGGCCAAGATCCCGATCTCTTTGGTCAGATTGTCCCTCAGACCGGACGAGTTGAGGGCCTTCTCGGCGAGTTCCTCCTCGGCATCCGCACTCTTCTTTTTCTCCTCCTCCAAGTCGGTTAGACTAGAGTCAAGTTGATCCTGGGTCGATTTCAGCTCATGCGTCACCTCCTCCAGGTGTTCCTGAGTACGTTTTTTAGCTTCCTCATTCACAAAGTCAATTTCATTCCGATGGTTAGCTTCTAACTCATCCAAATGTTTCTGATGGGCAGCCACCAGGTTTGTCAGCTTTAGATTGAGGTTCTCATTATCACCCCTAGCCTTTAAGATCTCTCCATCTTTTCCAGCTAGTCTATTATTGGCTTCTTTCAATTGGTTCTCTAATTCAGTCCTCATTAGGTTACTGTCGCTACTAGCGGCAGCAATCCTCTCCATTTCATCATAACGCTGCTTCCACAAGCCTAATTCTTGCTTGTGCTTTTCATCTAGTTGCTGCTTCATCATCACAATCTGACTACCGTAGCTTTCATCAAGCTCGGCCTGCAGCTTCAACAAACTATCATCCCTGTCCATAGGGGAGGCTTCACCGCTGGATTCTTTCAACTTCTGCTGGAGGGCAGATATCTCACCCAGGCTCCTCCTCTTGAGGTCATCCCTCTCCTCGGCAAGTTCAATAACTTCTTGGGCTTTTTGTGTGTAGCGATTGGCGAGCTGTTTCATGACGGCATCTTTATCGGCTACATTTTGCTGAAGAGCGGTTACTTGGGTCTGAGCGAAGCCGAGTTCATCTGCCAGACTATTCATCTGTTCCCCACTTTGGTTCCGTAAAGCTTCTCCAGTCTATAGGAATTGAAAGAGAACAGAACACTACAATTTTGAATAATTATTGAAAGGTTTAGACAAAGGTTCAGAGAAAGTCATGCATGTTTTTGGTTGAAAACTTATGCCACATATTTTTTAATGTAAATCAACTCATTATTGTGATTATCCTGCAGCTTTCAATTCCCAATAATGACCACTTTGATATGTGCATTCTATTCAGTGATAAGCAACTGCATACTAATAATGAATATTTGTAAGCAGCATCAAATGCTACCTGAATAAATGTCTGCCATCATTCTTCGCTAGTCGCTTAGGCAGTAATGAATGACGGCGATTCAATACCATTAATTATTCAATGTAACATGGTCAAACGTATCGGATAAACCGTTTACATTCACGACACGCATACGCGCAGAAATTTTGCCCTGCAAACAAACCAGCGTCTCACTGTTGAATCGTAATTTCTTCAAAATTGTTACACAGTTACAGTGTTATTGGAATTGATAGATTATGATTGAGGGTTGTCGGAGGCATACCGATATCCACTTCCGCCTTGTGGCGTGAAGTTACCAAAGCAGCCTGCACTGCAGCTGGGTCTGCCGGGTGGCAGTACCATACAGCCCCCAACTATGGGTCAAATAGTAAACTCTACCCTGGTATCCAAAACTTGTAAATGTTTCATTGTTTATAAGTTTGGTATAGGTTACATCAAATGTTGCATTGGTTCAGCTGGTATTCTTATCAATAGAATTCTAGCTATCTCATAACTTCTTGTTTATAGCAAGCCTGGTGTGGCAATTAATCTACTTTGGGAGTTGGATACACTGTGTTCAACCTTT
>JAODUJ010196137.1:0-10649 GCA_027564615.1 Psolus chitonoides
ATGGTTAAACAGATACCACCATATGTTAAATGGGGTTGTCATGCCATACCCTACAGTCACATCCTATAGGCTACCATGCTATCTCATGCTCATCATTGTATCCACCCTTCCATAATGAACTGATATGATCATGCGTAACGACAATGGTTAAACAGATACCACCATATGTTAAATGGGGTTGTCATGCCATACCCTACAGTCACATCCTATAGGCTACCATACTATCTTATGCTCATCATTGTATCTACCCTTCCATAATGAACTGATCTGATCATGCGTAACGATAATGGTTAAACAGATACCACCATATGTTAAATGGGGTTGTCATGCCATACCCTACCGTCACATCCTATAGGCTACCATGCTATATCATGCTCATCGTTGTATCTACCCTTCCACAATGAACTGATCTGATCATGCGTAACGACAATACCACCAAATGTTAAATGGGGTTGTCATGCCATACCCTACAGTCACATCCTATAGGCTATCATACTATCTTATGCTCATCATTGTATCCACCCTTCCATAACAGACTGATTTTGTGTTTGATGCATATCGATAATGCTTTGCCGACTCCCATGTGTTAACTAGGGTCATCACGCCATACCTTCAGACGTATCCTATCGGCTACCCACAAGCCCACAGTGTTATCTCCTGCTCCTTATTGTATCTATCGTTCCTTGTACACTTATCGTGTATTTCATGAATGAGGCTGTCAGTATCCTATCGGCTACCCACAAGCCCACAGTGTTATCTCCTGCTCCTCATTGTATCTATCGTTCCTTGTACACTTATCGTGTATTCATGAATGAGGCTGTCATGCCGTACCCTGTATTCATGTCCTATTATATGTCACCGTGTTATATCCTGCGCATAATTTTGTCTACCATTATTTGATACACTTATGCATAACGATGATGCTTTGACCACTGTCACTACGTGTTCGATGGGGCCGTCGTGTAATACCCTGTATTCCTATCTTACGGGCTACATACAAGTTCACTGTGCTATTTCATCTTCATCGTTGTATCTGCCCATCCTTTAATAGACTGATCTTTTGTACATGCCTAACGATAATGCTTTCACCGCTGCCACCATGTATCATAATTATCCACTTCATTTTGTCCATAATATCCACTGGATAGTGTGCTGCCACCTGATGTCTTCATCTTGTTTTACATGAAGGTTACTCTTCACTCGAGTCAATATCCCAATCAGATTCGTCTGCTTTTTCACCCGTTTCCTCTCTGTGACAAGCGTAGCAAGTCTAAAAACGATGAAGTTAAAAGCAAAATATTTGAATAACCAAATAACCCTTCCTTCTTCATAACATAAAAGGAACATCGGGAACATTGGGTGTAGGTTCTATCAAGTGATTAGAACTGACATCAGAATAGCGCACCGTTTGCTAGTTATATCAGTGGGAGAATGGCACCCACTGTGATGTTGTATGCTTGGTGCTCATCGTTGGACAAACAATGAAGTAGGGACTAATTATGTAGTGCCAAATGAGCAAAAATTCGCAGTCTCACCAATCGCAGCCGCGAACGCTCGTTCGCGACTGCAATTGGTCATTGGTGCAATTGGACTATGCATTTTTGCTCATTTGGCGCTCCATAACTAACGAACATGGGTTTTGTGTCAAAGTTCTTAAGTGTGCGCTAACACTCTATCTTGGTACTGTTGCGCAGTACTATGCCATACCTTGACGTCGTCCCAACATTCTCGACAGTAGAGAAAGAGACACCCTTCAGTTTTACAGGTGTAGGAATCACTCTTCTCCGTTTCATTACACACCAGACACTTTTTCTTCCCCACACCAAATAGAGTCATCCATCCACATAGAGAGGGGCAGAAAGATAGAAGCATGGTTGAGGTGCTTAGCTTCTCCTGTGAGAGATGATAAATGGAAAGTAAATAGAGCAAATTCACGTGACTAATATCTAGAACAAAAACAAAAATCTCAAGTAGGCTACAATAGAACTTCGTAACAATCGACTGGAAATCGTTCGTCAAGCCTATTTCTTTTTTTGTTTTCATTTAGAAGACCTCCTTTCACACTGTATATATTTTTGTGAAAACAATATTAAAGCCCCAATACGAGTTCGTCAAAAGTTGGTCGAAAACTTCTTGTCAAACTCTGCCAGACTCACAGGGAAGAAAGAATAGAGCAAAAGAATACCTTTCATGCAAACCCGAGGGCAAAAAATTAATCCCCCATCGAGAAATTGAAACTTGAATTCTGTAGGGCCTACAAATTAAACTGCCAGTTGGGATATCTCCTGTTAGCTTGTTTACTCATGTGCTCTCTGTGGAAATCAGTAATGCCAATGTGCAATTTTCATTAATCGATTTGGATCATTCCAGCAGTAAAATATTACCTTGGCAATTTAGGCAAAAGATTGTGGTATTCATTTTTTTCTAATGACACCAACAGAACGGCAATGACCTGGAATATCAAACAATAGGAATTTTGTTTTCGTATATAATTTCTCTGGATTTAGTAATGTAACACATTCGGCAGCAGTTGAAATCAAAAGGCTATAATCAGAGTTGGTAACCCGAACTGCCATTCATTCAAGACGTAAGCTGTTGCTGGACGCAATGTAGACAAAAATCAGTCGAAACCAGTTTTTCACGCCGTATCGGACTGAACTTTCGTTATTTTCGGATGAAGCAATGTTTTTTCGGTAAGGGCTATACAACCTTCTTCACATGTTGAAATTGATTGCCACAAAAACGTAAATTATTAACTCCTATGGTGGCTTTTATCAAATTAACAAAAAATCAAATTTATAGAGATTTACTGCACTCATGCGCTAATGAATAATGTAAAACGACTTACGGCAAGTTTGTTTTCTCTCGCCAATCGGCGCACTTTCTTCCTCATGCACTTCAAATAACCTGCTCTCTTTCTTAGGCAGTCATTGTAGAGGAACAACACGCGTGTTTTCTCCCTCTGAAAACAGATCAAAGATACATCGTTTTAACTTTAAAGACCCACCACACTTCTCTCGCCGCCCGCGGGAGAATTTAACATCGCAAGAGGCATAGTGTTGTAATCGTCAAAAATGTTCATACATAACATCAATTGAGCTGACCAGTTCCGCCTGATTCTGGAATATTTAGAACAGAAGAAATTGACCTTTAATGAGGCTTTGTCGTCTCAGCTATCTGGCGGATGTAAGCGCTGAACACACTCCCTGCGATACGATGCGATGCGACACAATATTTGTATCGGATGGACTGCATACACTGCATGCTACAATTTTTTCGCATGCCTTAGGGTGGAGCTTATTATTCAAGTTTGTAAAAATTACCCTCTCACCCCATATTTTGAATAAATAATTCAGGCAAAATATCAGTTGAATCGATGAACATTTACTGGTAGCTCAACGGCACTGAAGTTCCGAAGGCAATACTAATGGTTTTTGCATATAGGGCATTTTTGGATATGGGTAGTTGTAAACCAAATTAGGCCGTTTTAGCAAAGTGGGTCAACAAATTCAACTTATAATTCCATCAAATGTCCCCCAGTATGCTCACATCATCTAGATGGGGCAACATTTTCAAAGTTTGTGTATATACCATCTGACCTCATTTGACCTAATTTGACCTTATTTGACCTCATTTGACCTTAACCCCCCCCCCCCCCTCTAAAAAATGGATTTTCCATTTCCAACTCACACCTGGAAGTAATAAACATACAAACCTACAGCTGGGGATACGGAATTATTGTTGAAAAAATACATCTCAAAACATTCAGTTCCTTTTTTACCAAAACAGTGGGGGGGGGGTGAAAGTCTTACCCCCCCCCCATACCAGGCAACATTGAACAATTCCAATTTTGGAATATATTGTCAAGATATTCAAACCTTATCCCTAATTTTCTTACAACACTATTTTGGAGAAGCTCACAAATAGCCTAAACTCTGAGTATATCCATGAGCTTCACTAACATTGACTTACTGTTCGAAAGGCAATACGGGGGGGGGGGGGGATACATTTATTTCAAATAAATTCATCAAATTTGATATTTATTAAGACATAGGCTGAGCATAGTGTAAACAACAGATTCCAGATTCTTTTCCAACTATTTCATTGAGTGAGTGTCAAGATTAAAATGATTTGGGGAGCCTGAATTGACGAGGTCCCAGCCTAGCGTCCCAGGTCAGGGCTTAAGTGTGTAAATTCCACAAGGAAAGAAATTGTTATTTCCAATAATTATGAGATTATTGAGCTACCTTTAAATATTAAAATAAAAGGCTCAAACTTTTTGGCAGATATATTTTACTAAGGTGGAACAGTCTAGGCCTCTAGGGGTGAGACCTTCAAAAATCAACAATTTTTTTTTCTTTCTACTGTTCAAGCTCCACCCCACTTTGTATACACAATAGAATTTTCTCTGTCTGGAAATACTTTCCGTCACGTGACACAGGCATGATACGTCTCATCACAATCGATTGGTCCGCATGCTATGTTGCATTGTGGTGTCTTGCCATGTGGTGACATTTGTGAATAATATGATCTATCGAAGATTGGACATGATAACAGAACATTTTCGCGCGCCTCACGCGCAGTTGTCCTGCGTGTGTTTTCCTATCCTTGTCGTGCGGTCTCAAGTGTGCCGAATGTATCTTGAATCAAAACATTGAACATATTCTCTGTTTTCGCGCTTCGCTCGAAGTAGTTTGTTTCTTCTTGTCTTTTCATGTGATGTCATTTTTTTTCTCGAGGATATAACATGATAACCCCCTAATAATTGTACGAGCTTCGCGCAAAGTAAACTTTATTTGCATGTGCGTATTCAGGGGAAGGCGAAACGGGCGCGAGCTGCCGGGAAGGAAAAAAAGCTCCCAATGACCTTAACTTTTTCACACAGGTAATTTTCTGAGAGTGGGCGTGGAATCACATCGCGCTCCCCGGGTGAAAATAATGCTGCATATACGCGCCTGTTTAGGTGCTTACTTTATTCATGGTTATTTCCATCAACCCTATATATATACGCTAGCGGTGTTACTGAAGTGCACCATTGGTAAAAGGTTTCGTCCCCCTCAATATCAAAGACAAATCGCCGCCCTTGTCTTTTTCCCCTAAATATGAGCACTTGAGGCAGGGACACATATCATGCGAGAATGATTTTAATTAGGCTGCGGTTTACATAGAGGTATACGGTATACTAGACACGCTACATGGTATACGGACACACCTGATTACATATACTCATCGGGATACATGACAGGCGAATCGGGTTATTTTGCCGTGGTTATTTCTTTGTACGATGGGATCTCCTCCTCCAATTTCTCCCAGACTTGTTGCCTTTGTTCTTTATTCTTATAGTCGGGATGCTCGGGGTTCCAAAGCAAAGGCCAAGGGTATTGGTATATTTTTTCGCAAACTGCATATTCATAGTCATCCATTTTGGTGTGGAAATAATGCGATGTAAAAAGACTAGATTCACAAAAACGTGCCTTTGTTTTGATTGCTGTGATGTACGTTAGTAGGTAAACAACGAATATAGTAAAACTACTATCAATGTTGTGCTCTTTTCCCGTTGACCGTGTACACAGTGTACACAGGAAAAATCGAGCATGCACGATCCTGTGTATACCCGTATACCGTGTGTCCGTATCCGTGTAGGGTTATGTAAACAGATAATTGAAAATACATTGCTTGATAATAGTTATACGTTTTTGGTATACTGTATGCCGTGTATAGTACTATGTAAACGCGGCCTAAAACCCACGTCACCTAAATGTGTTCTGAATAGATACGGGACAGTGAACACTTGAGGTGTAACTCTTCTTTAAGTGTTCAACAGTTAGGGGACACGACTCACACGAGGTTCGAGCAAGACAAGCTTGAGCAGATCTCAGAAGCTGCGGGCCAAGGAACGGACATCCTCAAGTCTGTGTTCATTGTGTAATAGCGCCACCAATTTCACGTTTGTTACATAGTAATGAATAAATAATGAACTAGCGGAAGGAGATACCTGGTGATTCGTAGAGCTCCTGCCCGCAGCTGAAAGGTACTAGTGATTATGCGCTCGTATCAGGAAATAGACATGCTACCGTCTCTAATATAGCCCGGGTCCCACAACGCGATTCAACAAGCGAATACACTTTCATCCAAAACCGCGCAACTTCAGTTGATCATAAAAGTTGCTCGGGACTCGTTGAATCGCTTGTTGTATCGCGTATATGGGACACGGGGTTCATAGTTAGAGTAGTTTTTCCCTGCTTGTATGTGGGTCATTCTCTAAGTCAGGGGGTCAATGGTGGGACAACCTGCTGAAATTCCAAATGATTGATATGGTTCCTTTTTTGATTTGCTTATTCAGATGCAGTATGAAACAAATGTAACGAATAATCAAAACTAAAGGATATGGATTGTGCAATGGCATGGTATTTACTGCTCAAAACCCAATTTTTTAATTCACACAAACCTGGAATAACAGCAAAAAGTAAGTTTTTCAGCCTATTTTACACAACTAACTAAATTATTGCATTGAATATCTTCACATTCTCAATTTAATTTCACCTGATATGCTCGTCTTGGTTTATTTTCCATTTTCTGCCCAAGATCTAACAATTACATAGAGAAATCAAGCAAAATGTTAGTGTCGCGTCTAACGGGGACACCAAATTTTGGTGTCCTCAGTAACATCGGACAAACATACTTCTCAGATAGCTGAGTATGGCAGCTGGTATGGAAATACAAGCTAGCATGATGTGAAACTGTATGCAGTATTAAAAAGCTACTTTGAACCCCATTTCAAAATTTGAAGCAGATTTCCTGTTTCGAATGACCAATATAACAGGGACACCAAAATGGTGATTTCACTTAAAATGTATGATTGTGGGAAAGTTATCAGTTTCTAAGTACCAACACTGTGCTAACAAATTAATTATAACCCTATGGCACAACTTAAAACTATTTCAGTGATTTCCAGCTTAAAAAATACTCAGAATAACAGTTAGGAAACATCCTGTTTATATGTCCCACCTCTTTAAGGACATTTGCATAGCAAATTTTGGTCACCAAAATTAAAGTTGAGGGTAATAAGAAAATCTTGGTGTTAATTTTAGTTACACCCACCAGGTGCTCTGGTTTGATAGTTTAAATGTATCCATGTCCTCTCCATACTTTAATTGTCTTTCAAAATAACCAACATAACCCATTTTAGGGGACACCAAATGGACCTCTAATTTAGAGAATTACCCATGTACTTACCTCCAGAGAATCCTTACCTCAAGTGTGGTAGCATAATGCCCTGAGGTGGGGCAAGTCGGCCTCCATCAAATTGAGCCTCTCTCACATGACACACATATATCACTCTGACGTGTTCGTATATTCATGTACCTGGTACCGTATGAAGTATTCAGAATTACGGGACAAAAGGGTGTCATAATTATGCACCGTAAGGTCCACACCACAATTAATTTCCCGTTGCGTTACTAAATTAGCTTGTTCGAGTGGATAGAGCCCAGTTCAAGCTTGTGATGAGGCACCCCTCATTTGAAAGCTGACACCTTAGACCTTAGGTTCCATACCTACAAATTTCCATACAACAAATCGGCTATATTGATCTAACAGAGATCTATATAGAGGATAACATTTTAGGTTGCACACCCTACCTAACAGATAATTTGGCGGACTAATATTAATATTTCGGTACCAGTAGCGAAGGGATAAAATATATCAAATTACTCACAATCCTCATAATTTTCACGCAAGATGCCTACTCAGAAACATCAGCTCATCAAAAAGTGTCAGTCAATAATATCACATATTTTGAGGACTTTCCCCGAGGGATCTTTTGGCGGAGTAATGTGTCCCCAAGTGTGGTGTATCCCTTAAGAGCATGTTTCATTTACACTGTTATTGCAGCCGATGTTCATAGCACGCACAGTAACTACTGGTTCACGGTTGATCACTTTTTCCCAGTAGTTACTGTGTAAAATTAAACACTTTTGTCAGTAGTTAACGTTGGAGGCTATGGACATCGGGTGACAGAGGTCAACAGAGTGACAACCTTAATTGTAACCACGGTAACTTGACAGAGCAAACTTCAATTGAGCTCATACATGGTATGTGTGTTCATCATAGTCAGTGCATGACCCCTGTTGTGTTTTATTGAGGTCAAAGGTCATCTGAGGTCAAACAATAAAATCAGGTTTTAAATCTAAAGGCAAGGAATCGCATAGCCCTCGGCTCTTGTTTCACCAAGTTGTTACCGGGAACCAAAATATTATTTTATTTGACCTTGGTTGCATGAAATTAGGATCATTAGATTCGTCGGCTCAGCTGCTCAGCAGTAGTGACTGAGAGGTTGCTACCACCGCTCTCAGCATTTAGGAAAGCGGCTAAGGCTCACTCACATCCATCAGGTGCAGGATGGAATTATGATAGGTTCACAGGCCTGCCTCATTACTCTCTGAACACTCTTCAAGATAGAGAACTAGGCTGATGCTGGTCTTCATCAACGATCATACAGCACCAAGGTTCCTTAATGGAGCCTTAATGGCTTCCGGAACCCATGAGCTATAAATTTAATTTCAATATTGCAATGATTTTGCAGCTCATTTTGTGTTGCTGGGATCATACATATTGTGTGGTAGCGTGGTGCAGTGGTTTGAGTGTTCCGCTTGCACCAGATCAGTATTATCAAGCTCCCATACATAAAAGTCCCACATAGTAACATTTTCAATGGCAATTTACACACTATGTGGCCTCACCAAAACCATTTTGGTCGTAAGTTTTCATTCACATAATTTTCTTATTTCGAATAATTTGAGCCCGACTTTGTATCCGATGTGTCCACGACAAATATACTGATCGAACTGTTTGAACCTTTTCACTTTTGGAAGTTTTTTAGCATCGAAATAACTGAAAACATACCCTCTGTTTTTCACAGTTTCTATTGTTTTGAATGCCTGCAACTTGAATCTAGCCTGAAATCCTAGGCTCCTATCAGTGAGTGATATGGGGCCACCGGACGGCGGCTAGCACCAGATAGGATTCAAATCCCACTCGTGTCTTGCTTGCTCGTCAAAAAGCTGTACGGCAGTTTTTGGTGGTTTCGCAATATTCTGGTTTTGTCAAAAAGCTGTACTGCAGTTCATGGTTTGTTTCATTGTAGTGGGAAGCAATTAATTCGGGAGAAATTGGGTTAGGTTCGGCACGGCTGTCCCGCAGTGGTGGCGGACAGGTTGTTACTCCTCTCTCAGCATTTAGGAAAGTGGCTAAAGGTTGAGATTTTCACACACGTCCGTCAGATGGGGGACGTTGAATGACGGTCCGGGGAGCAGGATGGGATTGTAATAGTTGCATGCCTGCCTCGTTACGCTCTGAGCTCCGTTTGAAAAGAGAAGGCGAGCTTTCGCCGGTGTTCATCAGTGGCGTAGCCAGCGTTTTAGTGTGAGGGGGCAAACAAAATTTCTGTCCCTATTTGAGGGGGGAAAACAAAATTTCCATCCCCATTTTAAGATTCAGCATTGAAAAAAAACAGCCAAAAAAGCAATAATTTTCCTTGCCATCTTCCTCCATTTCGTCCCCCAAAAATTATGTGAGTGGGGCACTCTGCCCCTTCCCCCTCCCCATTCTAGCTACGCCACTGGTGTTCATCCATGATCTCACACCACTTCAGGGTTCCTCGATAAGCCATAGTTGTCTTCCTGAACCCATAGATACCAAAACCTACATGTATCGTTGGGCCCTTTTTCATTATTTAACTTGTCTTAGCCATAGTTTCTCTGAGCTACATCTAACCTCGACTGTAAAAGGTCTCCCAACCTTTCCTGTGAGCCCCTATCTTGCTGTTTCACTTTCTGTTTCAATTTGTCATTGCAAACTGAGAAGATTGTTTTTCGAAGATATTATGTACATGGGCATGTGTACTACTTTTATTTGACTGACGTGGTTAGTACAGTGTGCGCTTTACTGAGAGTTGCACCTACCCGGTCATAAAACGATGGTCACATTATCCAGAAAGGTTTCTGATTTGTTACGTCTGCACATTAGTGTCGCAAAGTAATAAAAGATGAAGAGGCCTGTATTAACTTTTCTTTGACCGACACTTTTATACAATTTTTGTCGATTTCTAAAGTTATCTTTCATCATGTTTTTTTTTTCATTCTCAAGGAAACTCCTTTGGCTTTCTAAATAATTGTATAGTGTCATTAGGAAGCTTATAAGAAATTCTGTCACTTCTTTGGTAATCCTGTTTGACGTTAATGTTTGTTTGGACGTATGGCACTCACAAGGAGTCCAATCTACCGATTTACGACTTCAAGAAGCCATAAAGGAAGAGGCTTCATTGGTGTTCAACCCTATCCATATTCTCTTTGATCTTTCTGAAAGTTTTTTTTCTCCCTTGCCAGAAGTAAAGAGCGTGTGCTGTCACACTCGGATGTGCATCTGTGTGTGTGTGTGTGCATCGACGCATAGCCAGAGATTTTCCATGGAGGGGGTCATCGTTTATGGGACCTGGGGGAGGGATCAAAGGGGCATGAAAAATGCAATTTACAGGTCCTTAGATGCAAAATGGTGCATTTTTTCGAAGAAACTGGTGAATTTCTCGCATTGTTTTTTTCTGGCGTTTTTTTTACATTTGAAGAATGGGGGGGGGGGGGGGGGGGCAGGTG
>JAODUJ010196248.1:0-10648 GCA_027564615.1 Psolus chitonoides
GCCGTTTTCATAAAATGACCCCAAATGACCCCTAGATGACCGTTGACCTCAAATTCCTGAACACCCCGAAAGAAGCAGTACCCAAGTATAATTATGACGAACTCTCAACACTGTACCATTAAATCTGTAGGAGGAGATATATTTAGCTTGTTTTCATAAAATGACCCCAACTGACCACTTCAAATCTCTGACCACCACTGATGACTCATCACCCAATGGTCGGTCAATGTGTCCAAGTTTCATAAAAATCCATTCAGGCATATGTGCTACAGAACAATTTGAACAATTGTGAACAGATAGATACATCGATAAATACATAGACAGAGTGACGGTGGCGGATCACAACAGCTCAACCTTTGGTTTGAGCTGACAATCTCACTGCATTTGAGTTCATTGTTTCCTAGGAATGTGGAATGTTCTGTGTGGGTGTGTGTTCTGTGCATTGCGTGTAAAATGATTATTAGTCTTAGTCAATTTGTTGAATAATTATTAGCATTTTGATTTTTTGTAGTTAAAATATTCTTACCAGTGGCATTGTCCATTTCTTCACTTTCCGCATGAGCTCCATAGTCTCTGATCGGCTCCATTATTTTTATCCAAGGGTATAAGCTCGCCAATTTTTTAGATGCAATCAATTCTTCCCGGTCCGGGGTTACTGTTGATGTTTCGTTCTTCCGTTCCACAATCGTATCAATCAAGTCCGACATAATACTCTTCTGCTTCGTTAATGAAGGTGATAATTCGCCTGTCTGTTTGGAACTCACATTTCTTCCAGGAGAGTACCCCCAAAACTCGTCTGTACTATTACTCTTCGGTATGACTTGTCCTCGAGAGCGGAGAAATTCAATTAGGGACAACTTCTTGTTATAAGGCAATTCGTTCCACAATTCATGAAATGCCAACAGAGACTGTTCACTTAGTTTTTCCAGAGAAACTTTATAGACATTGGAAACCTTTTCTACCATAACTTCTAGGAGGGCAATGTATATTTGCGTGGACGATATTCCCTCTGTTAAGTCTACTTCAACTTTTCCTTGATGTTGTACCTGTCTCGAATGTGATCTTGTCTTGTACTCGATGTATCGTCTGAGCAAAGTCTGAAAAATGTTGGCAAATTGTTGCAGACGTCTTAGTGTCTCCTCAAACAGTTCACTTCCATTCATGACCTTGTTTGTCAAGTCTTCTAGAAGTATTTGCTGATCAGAAGATATGTTCAAGTGACCGACGTCAGTTAGGTTATTTAATACCTGATGTAAGGTTATTATCCTTTTGCTCACTTGTACTATGGTATCACTTATGCCAGGGACGACGATGTTTAGCTCTTCTTGTTTCGGCTCATTAGGTTCCTCGCTATTGACTTGTTTATTTCTAATTAATAAAGCATTCAACATATTTTCGTCTTCCTTCAACCAAAACGACAGTGGGTGAAAGCTAGAAACTTTGTCTAAAAATGTGTCATCTGAAATCATCCCGATACCTTCTACCATACTTATAAATTTGGAAAGTACACCAGCATCACTGCGAAGTTTATTTATCCGTTGATAAGAAGTATTCACGTAATCTTTAACTACTGGATCTTCAAGAAAATGTTCAATGACATCCAATAATCCGTTCGATTCATGCGTTGTTTTGTTAAGATGAACTACATTTCGGCATTTCTTAACTTTGTGACTAACGATGCCCTTTTCGACGAAAAAATTGTCTATAATACATGTTAATACTGTTCCGGGTATATTCTGAGAAGCCACCTGATTGATATGATCAACAAATCTCTCATCCAGCTCAGGTGTATCTGCAACGCTTGGTATATCTTTAATCAATTTCAAGAAACCTTCATCGCCATGAGCCCTCTTATTTTCCATGGTAACAGGTTCCGTTATTTCACGATTAGTGGTCAGTTCTCCTGCCGACGCTTTTGTCTCGAAAGGTGTTTCTTCAGTTGATATGATATGATATGGTGTATGAACATGTTCCATTTTATTTTTAATGGTAATAGGTTCAACCATGTTAGGATTTGTGGTCAGTCCTTCTGCCCAGGCTTCTGTCTCAAAGGGATTTTCTTCAGTTGATATTTTAAAAGACCGATATTGAGCTTTTGCTGGTTCACCCATACCTTCATCACTATGAACTATGCTAACCGTTGTCTGAGTATGTTGGGGCTTGATATCAATATCAATGACCGGTGTTGTCGTTTCTTCCGCCCAGGCTTCCGTCTCGAAAGGTGTTCCTCCAGTTGATGATTCAAGAGGCCCAGCTTCTGTTGGCTCTTTCATGGTATCCTCTAACAAATTCCAAAATTCTACCGAAATTTCGTCATTAGTTTGAACAACATTTGCGATGAAAACCTCGTTCACTGACGGGTTTTGGGCAGCACCCGTTGTTGTGGCTATCAGTTGAGCATTAGTCATAGATCGAAGCGATGTTGTAGTTGTTGGCTCTTCCGTTAGGACTCCTTCTTTAGTATATTCAGTTCTTCCTTCTAAACTTGTTGCTTCGTGTTGCTTAAACGGTTCGGTCAAATGAGCTGAATGAACCGCTGTTGGTGACATCGCCGAAGTTGAAGGAGATTTCTCCTCTTCTCCAATACCTTTCGTGTATTCAGTTCTTTCTTTGAATAATGTAGGAAGGCTTGTGACGATGCTTGCCGTTGACGGTGCTTGCGGTAGAGATATCCTAAACGGCTCGGTCAAACGTGGTGAAGGAATGGTTGTTCGGGACACAGTAGAAGTTGACAGAGCCCCATGCTCCTTTTCCCTGGCTCCTTCCATCGTGTACTCAGTTATTTCTTTTGATAAAATAGGGAGGGCCGTGGCGATGTTTGACGTCGTCTGGGATTGCGGTAGCAATATCCTGAACGGTTTGGCTAAGCTTGCTAAAGCAGAAATTGTTGGTGTCATCGTCGAAGTTGACGGAGCTTCCTGCTCGTTTTCCATGATTCCTTCCATCGTGAATTCGGCTCTTTGTTTAGATAAAGTAGGGAGGTTTGTGACGATGTTTGGCGTTGCCTGGGCTTTCGGTAGCGATACCTTGAGCACTTCGGTTACACTTGGTAAAGAAACAAATGATGGTGTCATCAACGACGTTGACTGAGCTTCCTGCTCTATTTTCTTGACTCCTTCCATCGTGAATTCGGCTCTTTCTTTAGATAAAGTAGGGAGGTTTGTGACGATGTTTGGCGTTGCCTGGGCTTTCGGTAGCGATACCATGAACGGTTCGGTTATACTTGGTGAAGGTACAATTGCAGGTGTCATCGTCGAAGTTGACGGAGCTTCGTGCTCTTTCTCCTTGACTCTTTCTATCGTGTATTCGGTTCTTTCTTTAAATAAAGTAGGGAGGCTCGTGATGATGTTTGGCGTTGCCTGTGCTTTCGGTAGGAATACCATGACCGGTTCGGTTAAACTTGGTAAAAGAACAATTGCAGGTGTCATCGTCGAAGTTGACAGAGCTTCATGCTCTCTTTCCTTGACTCCTCTCATCGTGTATTTGGTTCTTTCTTTAAATAGAGTAGGGAGACGCGTGACGATATTTGACGTTGCCTCTGATATTTTGAACGGTTCTGTCGAGGTTGATGAAGGAGCAGTTGTTCTCGACTTCAAAAATGAAAACATTGTTGTTTGCCCTGTATTCAATACTTCCTCTCTTGGAGTGTATTCAGCACTTTCCTCAGAAAAAGTATGGATAGTTGGGGTGATCTCTCTTGCTGATGTGGCGTTTTCGAGCAATATTGTATACGGTACTGTCATGTGTGTTGAAAGACGAGAAGCTTTCAATTCCGACAAAGGCTGTGTTACCTGTACTTCTTTCTCGGCAATTACCAATCCTTCTTCCCCAACATCAATTAAATCCGAAAGAAATTGCGTTAAATTTTCCTGCGGCATAACAGCAATATCTTTGGAACGTGAAAGTGCTGACACCAATTCCTGTGCATTATTACCATTATATCCTGCTATATTTTCGAATACTTCTATCAAACCCGACAAAATTGTATCGTTGCCTTGTTCAATCCACTCGGGTGTCTTTCTTCCAGTGACCTTAATTTCTTCAGAAGTACTGGGAACAGATGTGACAATCTCCGACTCCGTAGTGGATTGCCACTGCAACTTTGCATTTGATGGTTCCAAATATGGGTGTCTTATCGATATCGCCTGCGGTGTAGTTAGTTGGAATTCTTCCTGGATTTTCTCCTCCGTGTATCCATTTATTTTTTGGGATCTCCTGGATGACAATGTGGGTTGTGTGAAGACACTTAGTTGACTTAACGTCGTTGTCTCTCTGTGTAAGACACCAAGATCGGATATAAACCTTGTCAGATTCTCTTTTCGTAGCACAGCATCTCTAAGTTGTGCTATAACCTTATTTACTTCCTTTACGGAGGTTACATTGTGACGGGCTTTGTAAGTTGCTTCAACGACCGCCGCCAAATTCGACAATGCGGTTTTGTTCTCTCCAGTCAACTTCTTTGAAATAATGAAACTCAAAAGTTTCTCTGGCTGCATAGTGGTTTGTGATGTTGACAAAGATGCATATGTTATTTCCTCTTCTTTGACCTTCTCCTGTAGGTTTTTGTTTATTTCCTTGGATAAACTAGTCCTTGGTGTACCTTGTTGTTGAGATATCACAAGTGTTTCGATCAAGGGTGTTGAAGGAGCAATACTTCTCGATCGCGGCAAAGGTAAAGTTGCTTGCTCTTCTCCCTGTTTCCTCACTTTTGCATTTTCAGTCCTTTCTTTCGAGGTTATCGGTATCGACAAAGGTGAAGTGAATTGGAGTTCTTTAAGGATATACTCCTCCGTGTATTCAGTTATTTTTGTGGATGACGTACGCACGGGTGTAATGATATTAAGCTCTGCTGTGCCTTGCTGTTGAGCTAACAAAGAAGGTTCCATCGATGATGTTGAAGGAGCAATAATTCTCGATTTCGACGAAAGTGATGTTGCTTGCTCTTCTCCCTGTTCCACTACTTTCATATTTCCAGTTCTTTCTTCAGAAGTTATCGATATCGAAAAAGGTGAAGTGAATTGGACTTCTTCCGGAATTTTCTCCTTGGTGTATTCATTTATTTTGGTCGATAACGTGGTGAAGGGTGTAACGATATTCGGCTCTACTGTGCCATGCTGTTGACGTATCATTGATGGTTCCATCGATGGTGTTGAAGGAACAATACTTTTCGATCTCGGTGATGTTGCTAGCTCTTCTTCCTTCAACCCCTCTTTTGCTTTTTTAGTTATTTCTGCCAAGACTATCACGGGTTCTTCGTTATCTAAGTCAATCAAATCCAAAAGAAATTTCCTTATGTCTTCATGCGGTATAACTGCGACGTCCTTTACACGTGACAGGATCGATATCAAATCCTGTGTTGAACTGAGATTTGATTTAGCCTCGTGAACACTTTCAATAACCTTCACCAATGCGGATAGTAACATTTTATTCTCCTCGATGCCTCCATAAACAACCCTCGCCATGCCTAATTCAGTATTTGTTTCTGATATACTCGGAACAGCTTTTTCCGTAGTTGGTTCATGCACCTTCACCAATGTGGATGGTAATATTTCACTTTCATCGATGCCTCCATAAACAACACTTGCCATGCCTTCTTCGGTATTTGTTTCCGATATACCCGAAACAGCTCTTTCCGTTGTGGGTTCATTCACCTTCACCAATGTGGGAAGTAACATTTTATTATCCTCGATGCCTTCAATAACAGTACGTATCAGGCCTACTTCAGAATTTGTTCTTGGTAAGCCAGAAACGGCTCTTTCGGTCGTTGGTTCATTTATGTACTGATATAGTTGAGGCAATGTTAACCTCTCGAGTACACTTTTTTCTGTTACGCCGTGTTGGAAAACACCAAGATTATCCACAAAATTCGTTAGGTCTTCTCGTCGAATCATAACATCCTTTACTTGCGATATAGTCTTCTTTAGTTCATACACGGCGCTCATATTATATCGCTCGTTGTAAATATTGTCAATAAGTGTCACCAAATCCGATAACAACATTTCATTTCCTGCATTTATTCCTTCGACAGGACGAGCACGTGATGTATATTTTGGCACTGGTGTGGATTGCAACAGCGGTATTGTAGGGAGTTCGATCAATTGTTGTGAAGGAAATATACTTGGTAATATTGAAGAAGGTGCAGTGGCGTGTTCTTCTTTCCAGGCCTCAGTGTACCCAGATTTGTCCTTATATAAAAATGGAACTGCTGAGATGATCTCTTTCTCTCGTGCTATGACGCTAGGCAGATACTTTGACTCTGGTGTGGATTGTGACAGAGACATTGTAGAGAGTTCAATTAACGGTACTGAACGAAAATTAGACAGCGATATTGGAGCATACGTAGTTGTTTGTTCTTCTTTCCAGACATCCGTGTATCCAGTTCTTTCTTTATATGAGGTAGAGACTGCTGAGGGGATCTCTTTCTCTGCAGTGGCTTGTGGTTGCAATATATCAGACGGTTCGGTTAGGGATGTTACATGAGCAAATGTTTCCCATTTCGACAAAGGTAGTGTCACATGCTCTACATTTTCCCCGATGCCTTCATGATGAAAACTGACCTTGGATGGTTCAGGAACTGTTTCTGATAAACCCGAAACAGTTCTTCCCGTCGTTGACACATTTATATACTTTAGTGATGGCATTGTAAACGTCTCTTTTCCAACTTTGTCCGTTACGCTATGTTGACCAACGCCCAGATCATTCAGAAATTGTGTTAGGCCTTCTTTCCGAACCACAGCATCCTTTACTTGTGCTATATCAGCCTCCAGTTCATATACGTCGCTCAGAATATGTCGCTCTTTACCAATATTATCAATAACTTCCACCAATTCAGATAACACCATTTCATTTTCAGCATTCATTCCTTCGACAGTGCTGATACTCGATAAATATTCGTGCTCCAGCGAGGCTTGTGAGAGCGATATTGAGGACGATTTGGCCAATGGCTGTGAAGGAAAATTACTCGGTAATATTGAAGCTGTAGTGGTTTCTCCTACTTTCCATGCCTCAGTTTTTCTTTCATATAAAGTTGAGACTGCTGAGGTGATTTCTTGCTCTCGTGCAATGGATAAATATTCGGGCTCCGGTGCGGTTTGCGAGACCGATACTGCAGACGGTCGAATCAATAGTTGTGAAGGAAAATTAATTACCGATATTGACGGGGGTGTCTGTTCTTCCTCCCATTCATTCTCCTCCGTGTATTCAATTACTTCTGTAGCTAGAGTAGGGGCCGGTGTAACGATGCTTGATTTGACTGTGCCCTGTTGTTGAGATATCACGAATGGTTTAATCGATGGTGTTGAAGGAGCAGTAGTTCTCGATCTCGACGAATATGATGTTTCTTGCTCTTCCTGTTCCCACATTTGTACATTTTCAGTTCTCTCCTCTGAAGTTACCTGTATCGACGAAGGTAAAGTTGACGATTCTTGCTCCATTATATTTTCATTTTCTCCCATCATTTCCTTGACATCACTGGAACTCGTTGGACTCGTTGGTGATGAAGACTGCAATTTCGATTCATCAGTCAGTTCAGTTTGATTGGCAATGATCGATTTCTCCCATTTTGTCAATTCATGGAGAAAATTCGTCAGGTTATTACGTTGAATGATCGCAGTATCTTCAATACTCAATGCCAATGTTTCCAAGTCATGTATGTCGCTGATATTATGCGGTACTTTGTTGATAACATCCATCAAACCCGAGAGCTGCAATTGGTCCTCCTGACTAAGCTCATGAGTCAGTTCTTGAGAAACTTCAATAAGTTTCGTCGTAACTGTTGAAACGATTTCTGGTTCTGTCATAACTGGTGATGATATTGCTTCCAAATCATGTATATCACTGACATTATGTGGTACTTTGCTAATAACATCCATCAAACCCGAGTGCTGCAATTGATCCTGCTGATTAATCTCATGAGTCGGTCCTCGAGAACCTTCAGCAAGTTCCGTTGTAACCGTTGAACCGATTTCTGGTTCTCTCATAGCTGGTGATGCCAATATTGCCTGGTCAAACAACGGCTTGGTCAAATGTGTCGGAACAACAGAAGTGGGTGACATCGTCGATAGCATTTGCTCTGTTTTAGTTCCCTCCGTTTCCTTTTTAGAATACCTGGGTGTAGTTTCCCCCAAGATAATCCATCGGAAACCCTCCCTGTGTGTACTTGGTAACGGTAGACTGGTTGGCTGTTTCTTTGAGGCTTGCTGCAAAGTATATGGTTCGGTCAAAGTGGTTGAAGTAGCAACATTAGCGGAGCTCTTTGTTGAAAGTGATATTTGCTCTGTTTTTCTGGCCATCTCTTCAAACTTCTCTAGTAAATGCAATAAAACCTCCGTTATTCCTCCATTTTGTGTCCTGGTTACATTTGAAATTCGAAATATATTCTCTAGTATCTCACTTGAAAAATTGGCAGCTGTAACCACTTTATTTCTGCCACGTAAAACATCATTTATCCCTTCCATGAGTACTTGGGTCATTGTATTTTCTTCCGGTGTTACAATTCTATGTGCATCTTTACTTTTCTCTGATTGCTCTGTTGCAGCCACCTTCTCGATAAAATCTTGTACATGACTTTCTTTATTCTTACCAAACGTAGCTAATGCTTCGCCAAAGTCATGTACTGTCATGCGTGTGGTATTGAGAACATAGACAACTTTTTTAGTCCCTTCAGAAATGTCGGACAAAGCGTCCAGCAATAGTTCTCTCTCAGAATAGTTCGGTAGATGAGACTCACTCTGCTGGGTATCAACCACTTCCTCCCTAATATCTGAAAATTCATCTTCCAAGCTAAGTACCACCTCAAGAAGCTTGTACCTTTGCTGTCTGGGAGTGTTCGAGAGTTGCGTAAGCATTTTAACAACGGTTTTAATATCTGGATGTGTCGATATGTCCATTTTGTCTGCAATATTTATACCATTCATTAGAGTGGACATTACCCCCATAATTATCTTGTTTTCAATATTTTGTGATAACATTGTTGGTTCACTTGTGGTTTGGAGAAGGGTTGCAACATCCAAAGCATGTTCCTCCTCATCAATAGGAACAATCCTAGGGGTAATGTCTTCATTCTGAAGTAATTTGTCAAATTGTTCTACAATTTCAGTTGAACCTAATTTTCTGTTTATTAGTTTCGTCAAGTCATCTGATCGAAGTAGGTTGTAGAGGGCTTTTTCATCAGATAAAATAGATGAGATACTTTCGTTAGTGCCATTACTGCTTTCTATCGCGTCTGTTCCAAGCAATACTGAAGACTCTATCTCTCGGATCGATTGCAAGACTTTTACAATGAATGAAATGATTTCAGTCGCATTCTTCTGGTTCAAACCTGGATGATCATCTATCAGGTGAGACAGATACTGTTCAGTGACTGGATCTGTCGCGATTTCATCAGAGATTATATTGCAAAACGTTCTAGTGGGATGACTATACCACATACAGTTATTTAGGTAGTGTCTCAAAGTATTTTGACTTTGAATAAACTCGTCTAAAGAGTATGGCTTTGTGTCTACGTCTCTGTTCGTGACGTCTGAAATTTCTGTTGATGATACGTTACCATAGTTTTTGGAAATGTCACGTTGAATAATTTCTGGCGGATCGGAGCAATTTGTTAGCCCTGTAATATCAATAAAACATACAAAAGATTAAGTTCAATGTGATCTTATTCAGTTATTCCATTTAATTATGAATTTAAGATCCATCTTACCCACACACCATTCAGAGTTTTCTACAAATCGAGTCCACGGTGGAAGAGAGATTAATCAACTCAATACTGATGAGCTAACCTGCTTACATAGTTGTCAGTCACTAATCTCTGTCGAGTCTAAACGAGCTTTGATCTAGAGAAAAGCAAAGTGCCAAAAACAATAGAAATCATGTACACGTTATGAGGAACATACATACCGAGTATGAAAAAGATCCTTGCATTGTACACTTATCGTGTACAGTGGGAAAGAGATTATTCCACCTGAGTACTGATGAGCTAACCTGCTTACGAATGTTTCAGTTTTAAACCTCTGTCGAACCTAAATCACCTTTGACCTACATGCAATTGGAGTGCCAAAAACAATGGGGATCATGTACTCTTTATGAGGAACATACCTACCAAGTATGGGTTCGATTGAAGTTTGCCATGTACAATTAGTGTTTAAAGGGTTTACAATATTTTACCTCTATCGACCTGAGATGATCTTCTACCTACCTTAAAACAATCAGGATCATAATAAGGAACATCCATCACCCAAGTATGAGAAGGATCAAATCATCGTTCACTTATCGAGTTTACAAGCAGCGTCACAAAAACACATGAACACATACATGCGTGACTGCATACATATTATTTTTGCCCCTTGCAAGGAATAAAAAAGGATAACCTGTAGAAGTTGTTCATTCAAGATACAAATCTGTTGCCTCTTTTGAAAGGAGGCTGTTGCCTCTTTTGAAAGGAGGCTCTTGAACACTTTTGAACGTTTTGAATGGGTAAATTTTAACAGTTCATACGACTGATTTCCAGCTTTGACTATATAGATACAGCAGGGCCTTTTTGTAACATGCACAGGAGGAGCAGTCCCTTTCCCGGTCCACCCACTCAGCTCATTTCCTCCCCCCCCCCTCCCCCCTCCCAACCACACACTGTAAAACCAAGAGGTTTTGTGAT
>JAODUJ010196359.1:0-16163 GCA_027564615.1 Psolus chitonoides
GTAAAGGCCCCCGTCATACCCACATTTTTGTGGAAAATTGACGTTAAATCGGATGATGATGATGATGATGATGATATATGGTCAAGGTATGGCTTCCAAGTGAACAGAAATGCACATACTATGTAAGAAGTTCTAATTTCAACTAATTTTGGGTGAAAAAATGCAGTTTTGGGCTCAAAATTGAAAACTTTAACATTTGGTCCATAAAATGTTAAATTTTTCCCTGTGCCCCTATATGGTCAAGGTATGGCTATCAAGTGAACACAAATGCGTATACTCTGTAAGAATTTTAAATTTCAACCGATTTTGGGTGAAAACATGTAATTTTTGGCTCAAAAGAGAAAACGTTAACATTTTGCAGATGAGATGTTAAAGTTTTTACTATGCTGCTATATGGTATTTCCACTAAGTGAACAGGAATGACTAATTTCATTTTTTTTTTCTGTGGAAACCTGTAATTTTGGGCTCAAAAGGGAAAACTTCAACATGACCCTGATGAGATGTTATTTTTTTTCTATGCTGCTATATGGTTAAGGTATGGCTACCAAGTGAACAGGAATGACATCCCAGACTATAGTATGCACACATTATGTAAGAATTGCCATTTTTTGGGCCCTATACAATTCATTGGACCCTAAAATGTTTTGTTCCCTAAAATGTGTTGGGCCCTACAATTGTTCGGGACCTCAAATGTTTTGGGCCCTAAAATGTTTTGGGCCTTGAAATTCATTGGGCCCTAAACAAAATTGGGCACTCCATAAAATTGTATGGGCCTTGAATTTTTGGCGGGGCCACAATTTCTTGGGCCCCAATATTGTTTGGCCCTTCATATTTTTGAGCCCTAAATTTTTTGGGCCCTGCATTTTTGGGGGCCTTGCATTTTTTGGGTCATCAATTTTCGCTGGTAAATTTTTTGGTGGGCCCTAAATTTGTTGGGCCCTAAAAAATTTTGGCGCCTGAAATTGTTTGGGCCCTAGGATTTTTTGGGCCCTGATTTTTTTAGGGGTAGCCGGTAAGCTACTGCACCATTGGTGCTCATGTTTATTCAAAAGGGGAAACTTTAACATTTAAGTCCCATTTATTTCTACAGGTGAGATTTCTGTAAATTTTTCTACCCTGAACATTGCATGTACTAATCATGCAAAATGCATTCGAGCCATTGGCGGTTTTACCGTTCTAGTTTTGACTGATCTGAAGGTCCACGAAATCTGTTTGTTGTTATTTTGACAGAACGTCTTTAGGTGTGTTACGGCAGTAACTAGTAGCTATGAATTAACTATCATCATTTACGGAAGCTACAGTATTAACAATGCCTCTATAGGAGTTGCATCCTCTCCCTTAGCTTGTAATATCAACTGTTGTTTTGATGTTCAAACTAACCCCAGTTCTCGGGGTTGGCATACTGCGGAAAAAACAAATTTGCTACATTGCCAGGTACGTGTTGGTTCGGACATACTCTGCTATATGCAATAACTATTATACACTACTAACAAATTATGGTGTCACTGGAAATGAGCAAAGCTTTGTTATTAGTGCATATAGTTCTTGTACATAGCAGAGTAGGCTATATAGATGTGACAACATGTATTTGACAATGTAGCTATAAGGCGTCTGGAAAGACGTTGTCCCTTCTGGATATAGGGTTAAAAACGAGGATTTGTACTATTTTCAACGATATCCAGAAGGGACAAGATAGTTCCAAACTAGGATTAGTTTGAACATCAAACAACAGCTATGCTTCAAAGGAGAGAATACAACTCCTATGGAGTGCTTCATCTCATTTTTCAACAATGATGACAGATCATTCAGGTCCACTTGTTACCACAGTAACTGGCACCTGAAGGTGGCTTTTCAAATCAGTAACCAACATGTTGATATTCCCAAGAAATCTGAAAAATCGTTAAAAATCCTTGAAATTGCGAGCTTTATACCAAACAGTAGCAGAACTGGTACCTACACATGTATGTACATAGCAAGTGGGATGGTGACTATTTACCTCAATTGAACCAGGCCTAAAATTCCATGAACTACAATATTTGGACTGTAAATTTCACCAGATGATCCTTACTAAAAAAATGTGTAGAACATGACACTGAAATAGTCCTAGAAGATTGTTAGATAGTGTTGTCATTGGTAAAATCCATACTAGAATGTTCACAGAAAAGGCCCAGTATCCCATACTGAAGAACCAACAATAGTTTGGAATCACTGTATCCATCATTGCGCGCGGAGCGCGCCGAACATCTTGGGGTTTCAATAAACTTTCTCATTAATTAACACTATCTTGACCATTATAGAAACAATCATTCTTTGATTTTTCCCTTTCAAATCCTCTTTATTTTTTCTGAAGACAAAAAATGCCAACAAATATTTTGGAAGAGGGCCGGTGCCTAAATTCGGTTACCATAACGTGAAGCGAACACTGTCCCAGAACGGGGCGTCAATCCAGGTCCCTTGCCGAAGCTATACCCATTTTGAGTTGGGTGGACTGGAGCAGGCGGAGTAAACTGTCTGCTCAAGGACACATCATAGCACCACAGGTGGGAATGCAACTCACAACCCTTAGACCGAGAGCTACAAGCACACCGCTAGGCCACTACGTCATCCAATTAGTTTTATTCAAATATGCAGGCTTTATCATTGTAAATGCTAATGACGATAATCATAAAAAACTTATCACATTAACATGTCTGTTTATGTATGTTGTCTGTCGTCAGTTTTCTAAATTCATATTCACAACTCACAAGTCAGTTTCATTTCCACGAAAGTGCATGAACATCGACTTACTCAGCGACCTACATAGAAGCTAACCTACTGCTTTTTATTTCTGTCTGTTTTTTCCTACCACGAGATCTCACTCTTTCATTAAATTGTTATTTGAACTGGGATGAGGCCAGCCGCCCTTGGCCGACAAAGCCCCGACCAGTGCAGAAGTGGATGACAGAATACACTTTTGATTGATATAATTATATTTTGTACCTATTTTGTGGGTCCATTTGTTGTTAAGTTGAATAGCAATTAGAGACCCAAGTACGAACCCATGTTGACTTCTGTAGGTCTATCTATTTTCAGTTGTCTCGACTTCTGATTGAAGACCCCACTACTGCACTAGGCTACGTAGCGTATCCAGATTGTGAGGGGGTAGAGGGGAGGAACGCCCAATTCTTAACGACCTATGAGCCATTTGAGGTATGTTACTGGTGGCCGTCTAGTTGGGCTGACGGCAGATTGAAAAGGGTCCGTTTGGATATCTAGAATAATAAGCAATATGGACCATAAATGGGGCCCGTATGTTTTACGTTTAATATCAATACTAGCTGCTTCGCCGGGGTATGGCTGGCAGTTTTGAGGATGCATTGTTATTCTTTTCTTGCTACTTATCACCGGGCCCATGTGTGTAGCCAGTGGCCCGGTACAGCTGCTCCGGCCGCACAGGTCCAGTTACGCCACTGGTACGAGTACCGAACCTCTGAGTACTAGTATCAAGCCCAGGAGTACGAGTAAAAGTACAGAAAATGTACTCCAGTACGAGTACGGACTCGAGTACCACAAATCTGCACTATACTAAGTTTATAAACTAAGTTTATAAACTAAGTTTATAAACTAAGTTTATAAACTCGACATAAGTAGTATTGCAATGTGTGGTAAAATTCAAGCCAAATCCAAGCCACTAATATAAGCAAAGATCCAACGCTGGTAAAAACTTATTTTCTATTTGATAGCCAGTTTGAATTCGGCAGCCATCTTGAATGATATTTTATCCTCTTAGTGTAATATAATCGACATATAGGCTAAGGTGAATAACATGATATTTTTACATTGGAATCTAGACAAATAAATTGAAAATTCGATAGAAATGTTGATTTTTTATAGCAATTTTCGAAATGACCGCCACTATACCAAGATGACCAAAAAATGACAACCATGCATGTTTTCTCTAATTTTATGATATACTAAGTTGGAAAAATGTGGTTGGCAAAAATCGACCCAAAATTCCTACTCAAACACACAAGGGCATGTACTATTACATGCCCAATGTACTATTACAAGGACCCAGAGAAGTACTGCCTGCAAAACAACGTCAACGGCTTATTTCCTTCTTAGGCCAGTCATCAGTACACTCCTGACAGAAGAGAGACTACTTGACGCGAAGCGAGCGAATACGCTGGTGGTAATAATTCAGTGATTAAATCAAAGTTATAACTAGATAGATAAACAGTAGGCTACACTCGAGACATTGAAAACATATTCTGTGTGAGGCACAAGGTAATTAAGTATTAGGGGGAAATATACCTCAGGCAATGTACTGAAATGTGTATGATATTTATCGAAAGCAAGAGGGATCATACACTGGTTATGAGGAACAAACGAAGTGATTTTTTTTGAAGAAAAATATAAAACAAATGGAAATTAATGGAAACAAAAGTGTGGGGTATATGTTATGGTAGGTCTCACACAGCCCCAAAAGTTTGTGTGTGTGTGTGTGTGTGTGCATGCCCCACGGGTTCTACGCCAACGGGGCTGACCATGATTAATAACAAAGACCCACTTTCTCATCCATAAGAGAATTTTCACATCTCAGAATGCATAATTCTTCTATGGTCAATGTGATACACATAACATTAATTGAGTTCACCAGGACTGTAGATTTCTGGCTGATATCCGGCGAGAGAAAACGTCCTTCAAATCAAGGGCGGCGACCTTTGTTTGAGATGGAGGGGAGGAAGCTTTATCAATTATTGTGGGGTGGATAGAATTGTAGCCTACAAATTCACACATCGCACCCCCCCCCCCTCATATTTCACCCTGCTCAACACACATGGGCCTGCACTTCTGTAATCAGCCATTGGCCTTGTTTTTGGAGAGGATGACAAATTACCTTTGGCTTAAATTTCGAAGTTTTTTTTAACAATTTGCCCACATACTCATTTTAAAATAGGTTGTGTGATTCAATTGTTTCGCATACCGTGACGATCAGCCGAATGAAAATAATCAGCTTATGCAGTGCGCATTTCGTTTTTATGTAAGCATTCCAAGCACCAAACACCAACCAGGATATCTTAGAAAGTACTACAGTAATTAACATGATAGCAAATTAAATTCTGCGAATTATTAAAAGCGAATTGCGGGCTGAATTCTCGGCTGGCGGGTACGTGTGTCATATCAGCGTTGGCCTACCATTTATTTCGATATTTTCGATATTGTATAACATAACATCCTGCACACGAGGTGCGACCCTTTTGAACCTTTTCTCATCAAATATATACTTTCCTAACATTTTTTTTTAATACCATCAAGATATTGACCACCAAGAGGAGTAGCATTCCTGCGTGCGAAGCGCACACAAAATGAGCACGATATTTTCCCTTATCCTGTCTCACGTTGGTAAAGGCCCGTGTCAACTTCGACCTATAATTATTTACGAGGCAACTTAGGCAAAAATCAATGGAGAAATGGGTTTTCAAGGGGGAAAAGTTTTACTAGTTTGAAGCGGATGCTACCCGCGCCAGAAAAAAACTGTATAGATACGTACTACGTTGCAATGCAAAGTATACCGGTATGGAAAGTCACGAGGAAAAGACAAAATTCTTTATCGGTTCTGAACATTTCCTAATAGAATAACAAAATGGCTAAACATTAATTATACTAATGATGTTACAGACATAAATATAAACATGGTGCTCAGACGGCTGACATATTTTCATACCATTTTCTATTTACGGATTATTTAGGCCTACATATTTACGCCATTTGCACGGAACGATAAAAACACACTATGATCTCAGTGCATATAGATTTGATCATTTTTTATGATGCATTTTGATGAAAATGCTGCCCAAAACAATGATTCCTGTTGGCTCTACTGTATAAAATCTTTAAGGAATGCTGACCACTTTTTGGGGGGAGGGGGAGAAATGCATCACGGTCCCTTCCACCAAAATATTGCCCCTTCCCGTCCTCCATTAATCGCGGCCCTTGATTTAAATATAGCAGTAGCCTATAGAAAATACCTAGACGTTTGAATATGTAAATGCGCACGATATTGTTCCAGTGATATTTTTGACCTGCAACAGTTTTACCATACATCAAACTAAATTATTATGAATGCAAGTTAGCTTTATAAACTGGTGGATGACGTCACAGGCTTAGTTGATTTATTTTAAGAAGATTAAACAGTTCGGTATCAAACACCATTCAGCTTTACTATTGCTTGAATTTTCAAAATGTTTTGGATATCTCTGTTCTATTAGAAACAAACAAACGTCAACCATTGATATTTATTAAATACAATTAGGTATTGTTGGTAAATTGCATGGCGCCGAATTGTCTCCCAACCAGCCAAATTATAATTATCCCATTAAAATCTCTACGAAAACACGGCAGTGCCAGGTCCAATCGATTGGATAGTTTGTGTGAGAGAATCTTGGTTCGGCAAGAAACTCATGGCAGAATTTGTTTCGGAAAAACAAACAGCAAACCAATGTTATTAGTTTTAGGAAATCTGTTCGTGGAGGTGAAGCAGGAAATATAGGAAGGTTCTTCGGAAACATATAGCCTATAGTTCTATGTTATGTAATGAGACAAAATCTAAATCCTGTTAACAGCTACCGTATTGTGTTGTGTGGATGTAATACTTTATATTTAATCACATAAATTGGTCAAGCTTAGCCAAGTCGACTGACAAGTTGAATTCTGGTCGATAGATGAGATGTTGAATAATCAAATACGTGATCGGATACGACGTTATTACCATACCTGCATTTATTTGGAATAAAGTAATATCAGTGCATTCGCCTGTAAGTAGTATAGAAAGCACCGATGGCACCTATTTGAGGAGGGTAAATGAGGAGGATAAGTTAGGGAGGGCGTCCTTTCACAATGAGGTTTGTAGTATAGTGTGACGTCATATGCGGGTATTGTTTGGTATACTGCCAGCCATAGTTTTAGTATAATTATGGTATAGGCCTATATATCCTAATGTATAATATATATTAGAACTAGGTTTCAATGAGTTATTCTAGAATAATACGGCTGCATTACTTTCCATTGTTATTCGATGAGTTGGTTAATTCATAATTGTGTTATTACCGATAATGATTTGTCTATAGGCCTATATATCCTAATGTATAATAGATATTAGAACTAGCTGTCTAAATGAGCTGTTCTAGAATAATATGGCATTACTTTCCATTGTTATTCGATGAGTTGGTGGTAGTCGTGGTACCGGTCTGATTTATTGATCGTTATAATGTGACGCGTTACTGTTAAGTGGGATATTTTGTAGTTGTTTGTGTTTTACCAGCCCATGCTGTACTAGGATGATTTGCGTGATGGCTCTACTCGCGCTTGCTTATTGGGTACATAATATACCGTGTTGTTGTAGGTAGTGGGAGAGTAACTTGTATACATATAGAACAATTTAGAGATGGTTATACACTTATTACATGGAATTTGTATTTTATTTCTTGCCCGATTTCGTGTCAGTCGTTGCCGCCGCGTGTGTGACCGTAGTTGACACTAGCATGGGTTCCAGGCATGGTGATCCGTTACATCGCTGCGGTTTGACGTGGGAGTTTGCTTAGTTTTGGGGTATTTGGGCCGGTTCATGTATTGAATATTTACAACGATATATTGTTTTCATTCATTTTTGTTCAATATACTTCTGTTGTTGCAGACAGGTTTTAATTATTTTAATTATTGTTAACATTTGATTGATATTATTCGTGCGCACTTTAGTGACCGTGTATACAGTATTACAAATTATGAAGCACGTTATTTCAGATTCTCCTGCGGAAAAAGAGGTATTTATGATTCATTTATGCGACTACAGTTATCGTTGGTATCCACCTCCAGGCATCGTTAGAGCAGGTAGATGGGTGAGTCTATAGCTTATTTCGAATACTCCCAAAAGTTTCCAAATAATCGCGTTTACGTATGGGTTGTTTCTATAACGACTAGTATTTTTTTCTTTCTGTTTGCATTTTTCGTAAAGTTTTACTTGTTTCATAAAGTACCATCGTCAATGGTTGGAACCATTGTGTAGTAATTTGTGGTATTGTCGGTACCCGCGTGGTTGTTACCGAAGAAGTTGAATCACAGTGTATAGTGCATGTGTACAGTCTGTGCATGTTTGCGCATGCTATGTCACTGCCATACGTGAGCGGCGTAGTTAGGAACCTACTGTTTAGGAACCTACCAGATTTAAATAGTATTCGACACATCAATATAAAGAAACTCGCATAAAGTTTTGTTCTTCTTTTTTTCCCCCCATTTTAGTTTTTTAACCTTACCCGCTGCTTGAATGAAAATTTATTATTTCAAGTTAGTCAGTTGTTACCCTCCACCCCCTTCAAAACGACCAACGTACAGGCGTCGGGCTACTCAGTTTGTCAGGGTGATTACCATACCCCGTGTTACCTCCAGTAATACCGCGCGATATCAATTCGACTTATATAGTTCAATGAAGTTTCCCGATGTTTATGCAGTTTCCATTCGTCCGTATTCGTATTGAGGAAAGCTGCCCAGTATTAAGCAAGGAGGATTTGACAGGCTCCACATACAACGATTAGGCTAACCGTTATCCTACAACTACTATGAGAACACGTGAAAGCATAAACACACACTGATTGGTAGTTGGTACTATATGGTATAACAAACGGTTCATTCCGTGTGCGCAAATAGTAACTAAACTAAGTGAAACACCTTTGAACAACTTATAGTCTACTGTAGCACAGACGCAAATTCGCGGCATCGTTGATTTGTGGTAATCTATATATAGATTTTTTATAACTTAATTTCAGGGTCGTTATTTACTATTTCAAAGTATAGTGTTAGTGGTTACACTATTGGTATTTTCAAGTCGTGTTGAACCTACCTTACCCAGTTACTACATACTGTGGTCACACAAGGCCACTAGATAACTTCCGTCACTTCATCCTCTCCCGAGACCTGTCCGTTGCTGTGTTCGCTGCGAGTTGTTGTCCGCTAGTCAAGTATTCTCTCTATACCCCTTGTTTCCTATTTTGTTTTATTATTCCAAGTTTAATAACAATATTTTATTTTTCATTGTTTGAACGTGACTTCAACCAATTTTAAATCTTACTCGAGTCAGAAACGATCTAAAAAGTTTGAAACAGTTACAAATACAATACAAGGTAAAATGGAAGAATGCGAGCGTCGATGGAGCCATAACTTTTAGTAGATGACGTGTTATGCAAAGCAATCGTGACGTCACTAAACAAGTTAAGAACTGCATAGCTATCGTGCAGACGTTAAAGAATAGAGAATAACGAAAACGTAGATTTGTTTTCTCTTCTCGTTCAAACTGTATACAAAATCTGTAGCGGTATACGTCATTATTGGAAAATAAATTGTTCAAATAGATGTCCTACTTACGATAGGCTTATAGTAAAATAGTTGATAACAGTATTTCTATTCCTTAGACTCAGTATACTAGTTTTAGACATACGCAAACTGTTGGAGATACAAAGGTGGTACTTATTGGGACCTAAATGAAACTTAGATAAACTTGCCCTGCGAAGTACTTTTATTCATATAAACAAGCGTCAAACTTCCTCCGGACCTGAGGTAGCGTTTTTAGTGAATGCTTAACGGTTATACGTTGACGTCACCATACTAGCAACGATTTAATTGTATAACGCTTGCGTGTCGTACTACACAGACACAAACGAGAGCTGTAACTATAACAAATAGTCCATATAGCCGTGTGCATGATTTGTAAACAAATTAAATACCTACGTATACTTTCATGATTGTTCCAGTGTATTTATTCTAGAGATGATGGGTTATTATTGTACTAGTTCAACAGTAACCTAGAATACGGTACGTATTGTCGCAATGTTGAAAAATAAGTTTCGCTTACTAAGAACCAGAGCCCTTTTAGCCATCGTGAAACGATGTTTCCGCCTCGGACCGCGGGGAGGTAAGGGTTGGCTTTTTCCGAGACATTGGGTGACGTGAGGGCCCCAACCCCGCCCTTCACCGTAGGAGACAACCGTTTTCCACTCTCCTTCTGCCCGTTGTACGGTTTGTATGCATACAGTAGGATTTGTGTTCATGAAGTAACATGTTCATACAAAACAAGCTGACGCAGCTAATTTAGATGTCTAGGTAGGTCGTCTGTTACGTTTTTTGTTGATTCCTTTAGAGCTGAACTTGTGTTTGTCGTCACCGTAGCAGTAGTACATCTTGGAATTAAGGGCGACGATACCATCTCCCTCCCACTCAACTTTGAACAACCCAGGCGTTCGCTTATCGTGCCGTTTAATTTCATCCGTATCAGTGCGTGGCAACCAGTTGTGTTTGTCTTGGTAGTAGGTTTCGCGTAATTCAGGTTTTGGAAGATCCTCGAGTTTATCAGCCGCGATAGCAATGTATGCTGAGTCAGTGTCCATCTCCACGTATTCCCAATAATTTCGGTCGAAGTACTTATCCAAAAAGTCATAGTAGAATTGTAGCATGCGTAGTTTGGCATATTGGTATACACAGAACCCAATCTGTTGGGGGAGGTCCATGGCGATAGAACGTTTAGCAAATTCCACTTCGTAACAAGACGGAGATATCTCGTTCAAATCTCGGAATGTGGTTTCGTTGATGAGCCTAGAAGCTCTATCTTCCGCCACGATGTCGACGTTTCGATGATTTTCCTTGTTGGTGATTGTTTTCCCGTAAGAGGAGTTCTCCATCAATTTCATTGTGTCGGCAATAATTGCTTTGGAGGGGTCTTTATCACCTTCTCGTCGTGCGGTAGAAACAGCTTCGCCAAAGGACTGGAAACAGCGTTTAGGTGTAAATTATACGACTTGGTAAATCTTGGTAATCTTTAAACCCTTCTCCAAGTACCATTTAACGAGGGGTGTTGACAGCAAAATATTCTCTCCAAACATACTTCCAATCAAACTTTTGCGTGGTGTTGTCATAATATTACCCGCTACTGCAAATTCTTTCATATGATCACCGATATCGTTGACGGATATCTCTGTGTTCTTGAATATGGGACACATCTCTGCAATTTTTGGTTTCAAATCATCAGGAACGTGTATATCGCACTCTATAACGCCGAAGAGTTGGTCGTCTAGAATGGCCCGAACGATGGTTTCAGGCTTCAATTGTTGAGCTTTCTCCAGAGGGAGGCGTGAAGACTGGACTAAACGGTTGAGTTCCCTTGAAGTTTTTCGTTGGTGATGGTACTGACACTCATAAATCTCTTCGTAGTTGTATCCTAACTGGTTTATGTAGGCCTGGATCTCCCTTGTGTTTCGTTTACGGTCTTGGAACATCTGTTTCTCTTTTACGGTTTTGCACTTGTTTACTGTCAACTCAAGTGACAGTCATGGCCGTGAAAGTAGCATCCATGGAACTGATAAACCGTATTGCTTTCTTGACAAAATCCGTCAACGGGTATACGACGTATACCTACTTGTTTCTCTTTGTCGTTCAACTCATGTCGAATTTTTACGCCGTCTCTGTGTGCACACCACTCCAACCACTCCGTACTGATTGGGCGACTCTTTTCTACTCTAAACCCCGTTTCTTCCTTGCGTCGTAAATAAGACCCGGTCGGCATTTCCTGCATCATGGCCCAGAGGTAGAGAGCGTTAGCGTCGTAGCCAATAATTTTTTGGCAGAGATTGTCGGTACCACGAATCTTAGTTTGTCTCTTTTCTTGGTGACGATTGAATATGATAGATGGGCCGCCCACTAAGTTATCTCGAAACGTGTAATACAGGTCTTGATTCGTCTTATCAAATAAGGCAAACGGTTCACCTTTAGCCATCTGGAATAAATATTTCATGGTGAGACCTGGTACGATATACCATCTTTAAATACGTCTATATTCCTCTCTCTGTAGAACTGCGCCATTTTGTCTAATGCTTCCAAGAACGGCTCGACGTCACGGTTATTATACCATGTAAGAAAATCCATCATGGTATTCATTTCTTCCTCTTTCCACACACTTTGACAACATGCATACTCATCTTCTGTGATATTAGATTTCTTCAGGTCACTATAGAAAGCTTCGTGGGGTGGAAGCGCTGTGTTGTGTAAGTTTTCCAGACTTTTCCATTCGTAGGGAAAAATCCTTTCTGTTGTGAACACTCGTAGGCTTTCAAAAAGGCATCGTAGCTAAATCCAGGTGCGATAAAGTTGGTTATATCAAGAAATAGCAAATTCTCGGACTTTACAGCCATGTATGTGTTAGTGCGTTTAACGATAAATTTGAGGGGGTCGTTCTCCACCAGCCAAGGGAATACATATTCTTTCACGAGATTCATATCGTAAGAGCCAGAGTTAAAACCGATAACGGGTAATTCGGTGAGGTAAGCTGTCAGTTTGTCGAGTAACATCTGTAAATAGTGTTGACGAAGTCGGGCGTGTTTCTCTCGATCTTGACACATTTCCTCAAACTCCTTCCCCTCCGACTCGATGCGTGTTTCTATCTCTCGAATATAGAGTGCATAGGTTTGGTGAAGTATGGAGGTGCTTTTCGCGGCAATTTCCGAAAGGTAAACCATCATTCCTTCCAAGAGTTTCGTCGGGTAACTTCCAGATACAAAACACTGTGGATCTTCGTAATCGGGGATATTACTACACACACTGACACTGAGTGGGACGTGCTTAGCCTCCCAAGTGAGTTTACTCGTCTCGGCTGTCGTTTCGTTCTTCTCAAAATAGCATTCGAAATCGAAAACAGCTCTGTGAGGATGGTATCTTAATTCGTCGGGGATAGTTATTCCTTCTTCTTCAAGTAACTCAAACACTGTCTTCTTATGTACGTAAATACCTCCAGGAAACTTGTGTTTGACCCCGACCCCGTCACAAGTCGCTTCGTGACGGTTCAGCATTCCACGGTGCTTCCACAACTTTTGACACTTTCGACATTGGTATGAACGGGTGTAGATATCGATATCTGTGATGTATGAGAAATGGTCGCCACATATATTCAAAGACATGGTGTCTTCATAACGCTCGAGAGATCGTCGAACCAGACGCGCCACGATTTTAAGTTGAGATTCAGTTGGTAAGGCAGGTTGTGTATCATAATCTTCGTCGTCATCTTCCTGCATTTCGGTCAACTCGTATACGGCAATATTTAGTTTAAACTGAGCCTCGGCGTCATGTAGCTTTGACAACGGGATACCTTCAAACTTCGAAATAGGGGTAGTATACATCTGCTTGTATAACTTTTTCGACTTCTTCTCCAACGCCTTCACTGTGACACCTCGGTGTAACGCGAGACATCGGAAAAAACAAAGGTTATCATCATAACGTAAACCGTGTTGGCGAGTTTTCTCGAGCGTTACGATAGCATTATTATAAGTGACGAACTCGGGTAAATTAAAGTAAGGTGCACCCCCAATAGTATGGTCCCTCAGCTTGTAGACGGAAAACACGACGTTGGTGAGCATCTCCACGACCCATTTAGAATTGGGACGAGATTGGCGTGCGTGTTCCAGTGGATCTTTTAACGACAGGTGGTTCAGAAATTGGTCGAAACTTTCCTGATCTGTCACCAACTCCGGTTTGGGGAAGAGGTTTGTATTGTGAGAAGCATAATAATACTGGAGCTGACAAGTTTCGATGTTACGTAGGAAGAAGCCAAATCCAACTTTGATTTTGAAAGACGTATCTTGATTATCGAAAATCTGTCGCCCTCCTGTAGTTAGCTCGTCAGTAGTCATGGTGTGCAGTCGGAAGTTGAACGTGTTCTTCATTTTTCCCTTCGTTTGAAATTTAGTATGAATATCCGGCCAATACCTCTCGTACAATTTTGTCAAGTCTTTAGGGTCGCAATCCTGTGCCCGACTGAGAACTTCAGGAATGGAAGTTGCTCCAGGAAACTTCACGGGATCTTCTTGCCAGGTCGTTACCTCCGTAGGTGGTCGATCCATTAGGGGGGTAGTAGCAGCTGGTTGTTGGTCGTCTTCCAACCTCTCGTGTCCAGTTATATATATATCGGGTTACGTTGTTCGTCCGCAATCATTTGTTCAGGAGGGTACAGTACTTGGTCGGTTGGGTCAGTAACGGGAGGTGTTGCTGTACGTTGTCGCTTACGGGGGCGCTCGGTTTCGTGGGTCTTGATGTGTCTGGACAAGTTATCTTTAAGCAGGAAAACTTTATCACACCAGTCACAAGGGAAAATATTCTCCTCAACATCGTGTTTCCGTTGATGACGCAGTAGATTGTCTTGTCTCGAAAAAGATCGTTGACAAGTGGAGCAAACATGAGCACCTAGGAAAAGAAAAATATATAAGGGGGTTTAAAAAAAAATCAATTCAAACTCAGCTTAGTTCAGTAGAAAGATTTGATTGGAGTTCAACGTTTATTATATGGAGCTGTATTAATAATGTCTTCATAACAAACGCTTCCTCTACTTGGGGATTAAAGTATTTTGAAAACCCTCGTGATAATTCCAGTAAGAAAATATTATAGAAGAACTATTCAATCTAAGTTGTTAACACCACAGTATGTTATGATAAGCTGTATAAAACAGGTTTACTATTTGTGAAAGACTTCATTACTGTCGATAGCGCGTATGATTTTTGCAATAAGTACAGTATTGCAACGTTTACTTTTACTCTTTATTTCGGTTATTTCCAGGGACTTGATAGTTAACTCGTTTGCTCTTGACGATATCAGAAAAAGTACAGAGGGTGCTATTTACACAGTTATTTCGCATCTTGCGTATAAAAATCTCCTTTCAAGAACTGTTCTACCACCAAAAGCTGATGCTAAATGGAATGTTGACTTGAATTTTACGACGATAATTGTAATTAGGTTTCCAGAATCCCTTCAATTATACTCTATCGGAAACTAAAGGTACTTATTTTCCGTTTCGATGTATCCATATATTTCCCTGAACAATAGATTTGGTTGCATTCTCACTCGGGTTCTGAACAATATAAAGTTTCGGAGACAATTATTTTTTATCTAAGTAGGTTTTTCTCTTTGGCTACAATTCAGGCCTACTTTGAATTTCATCATTAAATACTACCTCTCCTAGGCACGTAGCCAGGGATTCAAAAGGAGGGGAGCACTTTTGGCAAAAAAGTGATGTACCCTTTCAGTACTGGATAGGAACCATGGCTAAATACCGAGCATATTTCAACATTCAGTTATTTTAAGTGACCAAGCCCGTACTACGGGTAAAGGGCCCGTGGAGCTATACAGAGGATATCCAAAACTAATGTGATCTAGGACAGGTAGTCGCCGCGACTACCTTCATACTGAAAAGATGAAATAGTGTGTATTAGCCTACTGTTTCACATTGGCAGCCGGGTGTACCTAAAAACCAGTCTGAATATCTTTTTTCCCCTTTTTTTCTTCTTCATCCAGTGCATCCATTGCTATCTTTTTAAAATTATTTCTGTCATTTTGATTTTTTTTTCTTGTCACTGAAAGTGGAGGAGCCGTTGCTTCCACTACTCCCCCTCTGGCTACGTCTCTGACCTGCCTGGTGTCCTACTTAACAAAGAAAAAGGCAAATCAGACCATTTGTAAATTTACAACTTGTAAATCATCTATTTGAACGTTAGTTGAGCAAAATATATTGCTCAACTAACAGGAAACACATGTAATGAGGAAATATGTGATGATTTGCAACTGTCTAATTTTAACCAATGGACAAAGTTATTTACTTGATTAATTTATTATATTGGATTTGTAATATAATACGAATATTCATGGCATGCTATTTCAGTGGAAAGAGTTAATAAACGGTGAAAAGCATAGCCTACTAACCCTACTTACCTTCTCCGACGTGTACACACGCCAAGTGTCGTTCTAACTGATGAAAGAGTTTCGAAACCCCTTCGAACACAGAGAACACTGGAAGGCTATTGGAACTACTTTAGTGGAAACTTGTGGCGTCTACAATGACAATTTAGTCTTTAATAACAGGCGGACGTTAAGTCCAGAATAATAAATTCACAAAGCTATCGGTGTGGTGTAACCGTGTGTTGAACAAGTTGTGTTTTGTTCACTATCGAAATTAACTCTCCAAATAATTTGTTGTTACCCTTTCGAAGTCGTTAGACTCAATGAGTTAACGGACTATAATAAACGCCCTATTTATAGGTCACCATAGATCGCAGGGGTGGCGCCAGGTTTTGCCCGACAGGGGGGGGGGGGCTAGCTTCCCC
>JAODUJ010196360.1:0-10648 GCA_027564615.1 Psolus chitonoides
AACCCATTCAGGACCATTTGCGAATGGAACCATTCGAACCATTTGCGAATGGTGCTGAATGGAATTTAACCTGTGGTGTTGATAACCATCTTATTGTTTTACTTATATTTTGCTTATATTATCAGCATCCATATTAAGGTTATCCTAAATTTCTCTTAAATTGGTACTTGTTACATGAAAAGTGGTATCGCCAGCATACAAATCAGCTTTACAATGCTTCAAGTAAAATTCAGAATCATTTATATATAAGGGAAATAACAATGGACCGAGAATTGATCCTTTCGGACTCCACTGAGTATTTTAAGGAAGAATGAGTTGGTTTCATTAACTTGAACGCATTTTCGTCTATATTTTAGGTAATTTGCAAACCACTCTATAGCAGAGTGAGAAAACCTATATGCCCCTAATTTTGTTATCAGTATTTCATGATTTACTAAGTCGAAAGCCTACGCAAAAAAAAAAGCTCCGTGAGCTGACCGTTATCAATTGCGTCCATCCAATCATTGGTTAATTTCAATAACGCAGTCTTACATGAGTGTTCACTCCTAAAACCGGATTGTGCGCTACAGAGTAAATCATATTTACATATATAGTTATATAAAGACATATGCACATGCTTTCGGAGTACTTTTGATAATATGAGGAGAATAGAATGTGGTCTATAATTAGACAGGTCTAATTTTGAATCATTCTTATGAATTGAGATAACTTTGGCTAGTTTACATCTACAAGGGAATGAGTTGCTTTCGATGCTAATATTAATAATTTGGGTAACACATTGGGCAATATATTGAACGCTGATCTGAAGTATCCTAGCACTTATTTCATCGATGTCTGTAGCTTTTGAAACGTCAATCGACTTAAGGTATTTAGTTACGAACTCTATTGTTACCCTGGCAATTTCGAAAGTAATCTCTTCTTAGACACTTCTAGAGACATATTCATGTATAGCGGTAATAAACCATCATTATTTGCTTTATTTGTATCAATGTATTGAGACGCAATCGAAGTAAAATGGGTATTGAATGCACTGGATATATCCTCGTCATTTGTTAAGTCTTTTTCATTTACCTTCAGGTGAGTTATAATATTAGTTCGTTTAGAGCTGCTGTTTACAGACCGGATATTGCCACTTTTTGCAATTTTATTCTCAAAGTAGTTTTGTTTGGATTTATTCTTACAACTGAACGCTGATTCCAGCAAAGGTTCCCAACGACATAGATATAATTACTGTTCATTTCTGTTCCTTTCAGCTTGTTGATAAGGCTGTGATGGTACACTCTAATAAAAACTTTCTGGTTGTCAATAAAGCAAATGTAGACATTTTGATAAACTTCACGGGATTTTTCACACAGCGTCCCTAGACTGACGATAGCCTACTTTTTTCCCATTCCCGTTTTAAAACGAGATTGTAAACTACCTTGGCAAACCAAAATCATTTTCTTTCATTGCAGAATCCTCAATACCATCATGTCTTTATCGAAGGAAAGCTTTATGGGGATGATGCTCCTAACGCCTCCAGGAAAGCAGACGAGGATTGATAGAAGACACTTCAAAGTGATCAACAGTTATCTGAGTCCCGGCGACCGTATTTCATGGCACCGACCTTATGGTTTAGTACACACAGCCATCGTCCTGAGCGTCGATGAAGAAAACGGAAGAATATGTGTCTTCGAGAGGAACAAGAACGAAAATGGTATGGAGGTAGCTCCAAACTGGGTCAAATTAGCCGGAGAATTGGGGCAACTCTATAGAAGCGATGATGATGTGTCGGAGAATATGCCTTTTTGGAAAATGCTTCGAATAATGCTAAACAAACTTAATGAAAAGGGTTATAATCTCTTCGGCAAGAACTGTCAAGATCTTGTAGCTGAATGCACTCGACGTGGCAAGGAACGCTTCCAGATCAAGTGGTTTGGGGTTAACATGGTTTTACAAACCGTGAGAGGCTTTGGAAAGTCGGTGACTGCCGAAATGGTCGAAGTGCTTTTTGGAGGGGCTGAGAAAATTGGCGTAATCACCGTTATTAGTCTCCAAGTTGTTCTTTTCCTTTTCGAGTTTTATGTTGCCTATCGTAAACTCAAAGTTGGTGACATTTCTTGGAAGCATTTCACAGAAGTAGTCATACGACAGTTTTCAATGGTAGTATTCAGTTGTTTGGGTTCTGCAGTTGGCGGAGCCCTTGTTGGATTCCTTGCCGCTAAAGTAATCCTGTGGGTAATTTTATCAGTCATGGCGGGACTTATTGCAGAGGTACTCTTAGACATGGCTGGCTCAGACAATTCATTCGTGCGATATCTTGGGTGGATGGCCGGGGGTATTGTGGGCTATGTTTGTATCTGTTTTTCCCCTGGGTTTGTTTTAGAAATTTTGTTGGCCTGTTTGCTTGGAATTGCCGGTCTTGTGGTTGGTCACGGATTTGGATATACAGCATCGTGGTTGGTTTGCAAGCCTGGTAGGGATTCCAGAATTATACACAATCTCGGTGAGCTAAAGCAAGGCGACCATATCACAACATATGAGTGGTTCCTACATCCGTATTGTCATTCCATATTTATTGAAGCCATGCCGAATGGAGAAGAAATGAAAATTATCCGAAATACATATCAAAGAGGTGTTGTGGAAGATGTTGTACCATTCAAAGCAGGAAACACCTATCGCTACCACTATCATTCTTCAGAATGCCACGAGGGGCACATAGTTGAGCGGAAGGCGAAGTCGAAACTCGGAGAAGATAATTACTCTTGGTTCAGAAACGACTGCGAAACATTTGCCAAGAAGTGCAAATGTCGAGAGATCGAAGAAACAGATGGATTGCTGGCGCCTAGAAGTGATGTAGACTGGGATAGACACTTTGCTGAGATGATTTCCGAGCCAGGTCTTCCAGAAGCTAAAATAACAGACTTGGAGATGAAGTTACAGAAGATGATGCATAGAGTAGGTTGCTTACCCATGTAATAGATTACTATAATTACAGGGCCCATCTTAACATGGGGGAACACCATCATTTGATGGCGGGCACCGAGTATGTATAATTGTTGTCACTCGTACCCAGGAAGTTCTTTATTTTTTGTATAGCAGGTAAGATTCAATGAATAGGCGGAAACCGTATTGACACCGACTTGACAAGCTCCCGAAATCCTCTTTTTTTCTGGCCCTGGTCCACTCTTTTGAGACCCCGATGGAAATAAGCTGTTTTGATACTTAGGTAAGGCTTGTAG
This sequence comes from Psolus chitonoides, assembly GCA_027564615.1. Lineage (NCBI taxonomy): Eukaryota > Metazoa > Echinodermata > Holothuroidea > Dendrochirotida > Psolidae > Psolus > Psolus chitonoides. Next base: position 3,222 of record JAODUJ010196360.1, read on the forward strand.
GCTATTCTACTTGATATCTGTTATGACTCCTAAATCTGTCTTTCATAGTTCTTGTAGCCTATGTTGTTTAATATGTGATAGTACCTAATCTGCCCACCCACAAACAAATTAAAAGAAAGAGAGAGAGGGAGAGACGGGAGTGGTTTATATTTGACGAGCACCTTGGAAGCGTCGATGTGCTTATGGTTAATAACCAACGCGACGTCATGCTGGTACTCTCAGATTTATCAGCTGCGTTTGACACTATCGACCATGATATACTAAGCTAGCGTCTGCGGACGCGTTTCGGGGTGGGGTGCAGTCTTAGCTTGGCTATATACCTTTATGCGGGGTCGCACTCAAAGGGTTGGTATTGGTTCGATAGTGTCGGACGAGGCACCCTTGGCGTACGGTGTTGCTCAAGGTTCAGTACTCGGTCATGAAGTGTTTTCACTGTATGTCACACCACTAGAGGATATTATTGCCAGTTATAGCCTTCACTGCATGATTTTTGCTTTTGCCGATGATACCCAATTGTACATCTTTTGCGAGACTCGCCGGACGGGCCACACTGTTGAAGCTTCCATTGAGGCCTGCGTGGCCTGGAATTCGGCGTTGGATGCGCGCGAATATTTTAGCATTGAATGATGGCAAGTCTGAGGTTGTCTGGTGTTCACCCAAGTACAAGAAGGCGAACGCCCGAGCCGAGGTGACAGATGTACGAATTGGAAATATAGAGATCAGTCCGTCTGATTCAGTTCGAGACTTAGGAGTGATGCTTGATTCAGATGGAATGATACTATCACAAATTTCCAGCGTGTGCAGTACGGCCGCCTATGGCTTATGGCGCCTAGGTAGGATTCGAAATATTTTGGACCAGTCCACTGCTGAGAAATTGGTGCATGCGTTTGTAACGTCCAGATTGAACTTTTGTAACAGTCGTTTATATGGTCTTCCTGAACTACATTCGGAACTACAATCTTCAGTATCACTTTTACGCTGATGATACCCAACTGTACATATCACTAAAGCCTTCAGAAACTACTATTAGGTCTGTAGTATCCATAATTGAGAACTGTGTTTCCGACATTCACAAATGGATGACTTCAACCATGCTCCGTCCTAATGACAGCAAAACGGAATTTATAATATTAGGATCAAGCCATCAACTCCACAACATTCCCGTCGCACCATCACTTGAGCTTGCCGGACATATTTTCAAGACTTGTGACAATGTACGTGATCTTGGGATAATCTTAGATAACAATATATCTATGGTGCCCCAAGTGAATTAAATATGTAAGTCCGTCGGCTTATTTTCAATTGTGGAATATTAGTAAAATTAAGAAATATCCCCCACGGCTAGTCATTATACAGCTTGTTAATTCGCTTGTTACCTCTCGACTCGATTGTGGCAACTCACTTCTTCATGGAAGTCCTTCCTCTCTAATACGAAAACTCCAACTAGTTCAAAATTCTGCAGCAAGACTAATAGCAAGTACCAGGCGAAATGATCATATTACCCCAGTCCTTAAAGAGTTACATTGGCTTCCAATCGAACAGCGCATTATCTTTAAAGTGCTTCTTCTGAATTATCGATTGATTCATGGCACTTCTCCAACTTACATCAGCAATCTCGTCACAAGATACATTCCTGTTCGTGCTATAAGGCCCGGATAAGCTCTCCAGCTGTGTCATCCTCTAACTAAATCCCATTTTGGTGACAATGCTTTTACATCTGCCGCACCCAGACTTTGGAATGCTCTTCCATTTTCTGGTAAATCTGCCAAAACTGTCGAGTCGTTCAAGAGGCAACTCAAGACCTACCTTTTTAATTCATATTAATGTACTGTTTTGTGTACAGCGCCATGAACAGTTATTTCTAGATTTTGGCGCTTTATAAATGTAATTATTATTTATTATTCCTGAAAAATTACAGTCGATTCAGAATTCAGCGCGTCTCGTGACTCGGACTTCATTCCGGGAACACATCACACCCGTCCTGCATGACTTGCACTGGCTTCCGATGGTGCAACGATGTCGTGTTAAAATTGTATGCATTACATTTAAAGTTATTTTTGAGACGTCATCTCCTCGGCTGTTTACCTAACGGAACTCGTCAGTGTCTTTGCACCGAAACGATTGACGAGATCCTCCGAAGCAATCAGGCTAGATGTTCCAGAACTAAAGACGAATGAAACACATGGAGATAGAGCGTTCATGTTTAGTGCCCCTAAGGCATGGAATAGACTTCCGGCGAAAATTAGATCGACACAGAATTACGAGTCCTTTGATTCCTCACTGAAAACGTTCTTATTTAAAAGAGTATTATCTTAATTTTTAATTCTCAAATAATTTTCAATTAAATCCTAACTTTTATTTTTGTAAATGAATTCTTAATTTTGGGTTTATGGAAATTTATACGATCTTATTGACTGAAAATTTGTTGCAAAATACAAATATATTTAATTTTGTGAAGCGCGTTGAGTAATTTGATGTATTCTAATGCGCTATATAAGAATAAAGTAGTATTTTTATTAGAAGAGAGAAGAAAAAAACCAAAACAAAACGGTCGTCTGTATTATATTTTAAGATAAGATAACGCTTTAAGTGACTTTTAAATGACATGAGACTTTGTTTATCTTTGACACTATACCTGGTAGAGAATTCCAGATTTTTGGGCCCATATATTTAATAAATCGTTGACTAGTTTTAAGGCGATAATAACGAGAATGGAGTGCACCAATAATTCTAGAAGGATATAATGAGTTGTTTGTGATAAAATAATCATTGACATTCTGAGGAAGCATATTATGCAAATACTGATAAATGAAAGTAGCAGCCTGGTTAGTTGCAATGTCGAACACTGACAGTGTTATCACGCAAGAGAAAAGAGGACTGAAATGCGGCATATATGAGGGTCCACAAATAATTATTAGTAACCTACTCGTTTTTGTCAAATGTGATTCTTGTTAACATACGAAGGAAAAGGAGGAAAGGGGGAATTTGAGTAGACGGTGAACATTATTTGCTTGAGTTGTGTAGTTTAATAGAATATTGGTAGGTGGTAAAATCTCTCTGAAGAACTGTATAACGCTTAAAAAATTGGCGTGCTTCACGCGCAGTGCTGTTTACGCCAGCAATTTTTCACGTGCTGTCAGTGCTTGGTTAGAATGGGCCGTTATTAAACCAAAACTGGGACATAACTGCCTTCCGCTTTTCGGGCAGTAGTGTTTCATTTCGGTGTCTGGTTACGTGATGTCACCTGTGCCGAACCTGCCGTCTGAATCCTGTCGAACATAAGATAACAGAAAACATTTTCTAATGTGATGTTTTGTGATGTGTATGGTGCAGTGGTCGAGTGATCCGCCCCGCACCCAGAGACGTCGCTAGAGGGGTCTCACCCCCAATCCTGGTCAAACTGACGAAAGTTGGAAAATCCGAGTTCAGCAGTAGGAATTTCCGTCTACTGGAAAGTAGTAAAAATGTACTATAACTAAGTACCGTAAGTGAGAATAGGAATACATTTTCTGACAAACTAGTTTTTTGGTCAGAAAGATAAAAATTCCGACTGCTGACATTATATTGTTCCTGTCGTGTGGTGTCACCTGCAACCGCATACTAATTTACCAACTATTCGCACATTTCTTGCTCATACGAAAATAACTTTTCTGACAAAGTACAGTTTTTGTGGTCAGAAAAATAAACATTCTCACTGCCGACATTGAAAAACGTATTTTGTTATCGCGCATTCTCGGCGTTATTCTTGTTATTTGGTGCCACTTGCTACCGCATTCCAATTTTTCGTAAAATCCTGCTAATATGAGAATACATTTTCTGATAAACTATAGTTTTGGGGTAAAAACAATAATAACTCCGAATGCCGAAAAAAAAAAAATGTTTTCTTTCCCGCGCTTCGCCGCATGTTCGACTTGTTCTTGTTAGGCTATTTGGTGTCACTTGCAACCGCATTCCAATTTTCTAACTACTCGAAAATTTCTGCTCATACGTAAGTGGACTTTCTTACAAACTACAGTTTTTGGGCAAGAATAATAATAATTCCGACTGCCGACATTACAAAAGAGATTTTCTTCGCACGCCCGTGCGCCTTTTCGACGTCATAGGCCTACTTGTTAATTGAGAGACACTTGCTACATACCGCAGTTCAATTGTCCAACTATTGCAAAATTATTGCTGATACGAAAGTGATACGGTCCAGACAATAAAAACTCAGGCTCCCAACATTATATTATTTATATTATTTATACTTTTTCTTGTCATGTGTAGTCACTTAGCCCACTTCGCACTTTGGACAACAGCTTCTATTAGGCTAACTATTTTCTGATCTGAAAACGAAAATTCCGACTGCCGACAGAACCATTTTTTTGTACGCGGTTTTGTTGACTTTCCTTGTCGTGTGTTGGCAACTTGACACTTATGCCATTGTGCAGTCAAATACGCGAGGACTAATTCGTCTATGACAGTCCTATCCAAACTCACTCCTCGTCTCCCTTGTTATGTCATCTGGTTTCATTTGCGGCAAATGTGTCGATCATACAGTAAGGCCAAATCGGATATCACAACCCTCATTTTTTTATTGCGATAAGCGTGCACTGTTTTGGGCTTGTCTCTTTATGTATCGGCACTTGTTCCAAACGGGCCATTCATAACTCAAACATAAAACAGTATACAAAACTTCCGCACGTCCGTGCGCAGTGGCTGTTCGGGAGTTCCCACTGTCTTGTCATGTGGCATCATGTGCTGTTTACGATGCAACCATCGGACAAAACCTTTTTGCACGCAGTTTGGTTGCTTCTTCAAGTTTCATTCCACGTGACGTCACTTGGCCAGAAAATCGGATACGAAAATCCGTTTAAAATTTTGCCCGCTTCCCGCTTCTCGCGCAATCCAGTTTGTACGGCAGTCGGAATTTTTGGGCTTCTAAAAACCTATCCAGTCTAAATGTTTGACCCCCCCCCATCAGAATGTCCTAGCTACGTCTCTGCTGAGCCTGCGCGCTCGCACCAATACGCCCCGGGTTCGAAATCCACTCGGTGACATTAACATTCAATTATGCTTACTGCGGTCGTTGTTGAGTCCCCAACACCTCTCTCAGCATTTAGTGGCTAAAGGCTGAGAATCTCACTGACGTCCGTCGGATCGGATGGGGACGATAAGTGTCGGTCCCGGGAGCAGGATTGGCGCACGCCTGCCTCGTTACATTCTGAGCACTATTTGAAGAGAAGGCAAACTCTCACCGGTGCTCATTCATGAACAATAAAAAACACACCTTGTCCAGATGCTGCCCCGAACTAGAACTTTACTTCGGTATTCATCTTGCTATTTTGCAGCTAACTGGGAAATGAAACATCGAATTATCGGCCAGGATTAGAATTTCAAGACCCCCATCGTTCATCTTACACGTGTGGCACGTTCAGAGGTATGAGGACTCTTCAATACCCCAGACATTTCGGCGCGCAGTTCGCGCACTGGTCAATCTACTTCTGGCATGATTTAGCCCTGTACGAACAGGTGCGATAGGCCTCAGTACAGTGTGTATAGTGTACTATATACGCTATTATACGCGGTGTCAGCCGTTCACATATTTAACTAATAACTAGTATATTTCAAGTGAACAATACATCTGCGTATCATTTTCCAGCCAATTATCACACATTTTCTTATGGATATATCCCGGGCCTTATTTTTACCCAAACTTTGAAGGATACATGATCGAGATGGAAATGTTACTTTTGTTCACGGAGAGGATATACCTCTGGATATATCCCTACCTTAGACCCTAAGTGTGTTAATTGGGTGCATTTTCCCTTTCTGGTAATTTCTTGATCCGCCCTAATTAAGAATGAAAACATCGGACAGACTAATTTCTTGAACATAAAAGTGACTTCAAAAGATGAAATTATATAGCACCAGATTGCATCTTAGGACACTTGTCTTAATTATTCAAAAATTTCTCAAAGAGGGAGGTGGACACCCCTCCCCCAGGACACTGGTAAATAAATATGGAGTTCCACCTTCCTGAGAATCCCCTCCTCTCCCCCGGGTAAGACTAGTCTGTGAACTAGGCTGGGATTTATTACGGTAAGTTTCACAAACCTCCATGGAGATATGTGCAGCCTATCGGAATCAAACGTCACGTTCAATGACTAGGTAAGACCAGAGACGTATATGCTATCTAGAGATCGGCCAACTCGGCGCTCGCCGCTATTTGTGACGTCATATGTAAACAATGGACTCCATGTTAGGTCCAATCCTCGATTCGGTTACCTGTTGCTCACGCGCAAATAGGATTGTTCTTTAATCGTGCACAAAATTGAAAAAGTACGGATGCCATTTTTTGCCCTTCTCCATCGATTAGAAACAGTTTCTAATGGCTTCTGACCCTTTGGGAAATTTATTGAACACTGTTGGAAAAAACCCGGTAGGTAAAGGGTTAAACAAGAACGAGCATAACTCGTATAAGCTGGTCCCAGACAAAGATGGTCTAAGAGGTTATAGAGTCTGGGGAGCAGTTGTCATCTCTACGAGTTGATACGTTCACTTTTTTATTCATTCAGTCTAATAATTTTCAAAACTGCCCCCCTCCACCCTAACTCAATATCACAATTAACATTAACATTCATTACAACCAATAAGGAATGGAAACACTGACCTTCACGTGACCTAAAAGAGCCGAACTATATCGGCCGTCACGTGACCTAAATTGACTGGAGTGACGGAGTGACATAGAAGAATTATAGCCGCGTTCGGCTCCTTTAGTAGAGTTACACGAGTAAGCGAAAATACCGTTCGGCTCCTTGCGAAGTCACTAAAACGTCACACTTGAGTCGAAAAAAGTAACTACTTCGGGAGGTCGGTTGCTGGTGTAGGTATGACGTAAACTACGTATTTCGCGTCAGTGTTGTGAAATGGCAATGAACAAAGTACGTTACATGTCGACGAACTGACCTTATTATTAATTAAATGTAGACAGAAGGTCACATGTTTTAAAAGTGAGTTCTGAACAAGTTTTTAGTAAAATAATTAGGCATGGATCGACCTCTGTTTCAGAGCACTTTCACTTGTTAAAACATTCGATTTTTTTTAATTTAGGGCTATGAAATTTCGGGTTAGGCCGTACTTTTAGGCTAGGCCTACAGGCAAATTTCACTTCGCGGAAGGCTTGTTGCTAGGTGATGACGTTTTACTCACTAATGCCGTTCGGCTCGTGTACTCAGCCCACATGCGCACTGGAGCAATCGGTGACGTTGGAGTTACTGGAATGTGGTAAACGAGTTAACGAGTCGAACGCTGCTATAGGCTTGTTCATTCGGGACCAGCACAGAGTGCGATATTCAAATGAGCCGATGACGTCAGCTTAGGAACAAAACCACGTGACCTGATGCCCACCCGTGTTATTTCAATGGATTAATAAAACTCCTAAAATA
>JAODUJ010196471.1:0-10648 GCA_027564615.1 Psolus chitonoides
TGCATGAGAAGGGCTAGGCCCCCTATATGATCGCGTTCAAAAGTAAGATTGTTCCTAGTCAGGACTAGGCTGCATGGTAACTATGTGGCACTGGTAGCCTAACGTTAGGATACTGTGTACATTATAAGTGTAGGCTAAAATAAATGAAAAATTATCACAAAAATGGTATTTTGCGGTGCATGAGCATACTCCAGGTAATGAAATTTATAGCACCATTTGGCATCTCAGCTCCCTTCAGAGAGCAAAACTTTTTTAAATGGGAGGGCGACACCCCCTCCTCTTCGACCCCTCACCCAGGTCAGCGTTCACCCGTACGTTGCTAATGTTTTCAGTCTAAGTGAAAAATCTGAAAATCTGTTTGTTTTCGTGATTTTCCGCGATCGCGGTAAAAAATAATAAATTCGGTAGTTTTTCCAAAAAAATCGGATATTCAGTTTTTTCCCGTGATCGCAGTAAATCGGGGGCCCAACATCCATCTGGCAACCCTGCAGTACACACCCTCGCATCGCTATTTTATCGTGGTCACATCGGGAGTTTTATTTTAAGAAATAGCTTTGAGAACAGATGGGAACTATACTCAAAACAGACTAGACTTGAAGGCCAATTATCATTCTGGAAGAAATTGATTTAACAGACTCTAATGACAATGATTATCAACGAACTTACACCAAGTTACCAAAAACTTTTCAGGTACGAAATGCTTTTCACCCGCATTAGACTTAGGTCTAGCACTCTAGCCTAACGTTCTGATGCAGTATGCCAGTAGTTCTAGGCATTCTATCACAGAAATAGTTACGTAACATGTTGGGAAAACCTTGAGTACTCGAGAGAAAAAAAAACTTGGGTACCCGGGAGCGAATTTACTCGAAAGTCACAGCCCTACAAGACACCCACCTTTGCGTTTCTATCTTAAACTCTAGAATAGGAAAAAGTCCCATGGTTGCTCCTGCAGAGCTCTGTTAAAGCCCGCCCCCAAATAGTCATGGCGTGATGAGCGTTAACAGACTCCATGGTTCTAAGCTATGAGTTGAGTTATGCAGGCTAGTATGTAACCTAATTCTCAACAAAGTTGTCATGCGTTGTAGTTTCTGATTGTGTTGTATGTGTGGTTTGGAGAAATTAGGTTCATTGGGTTTGTTTAACATAGCTGCTCAGCAGTTGTGATGAACAGGTTGCTACCACCTCGTTCAACACTAAGAAAAGGTTCCACTTAGGTAGCCATCAGATGGGGGATGAAAATTGGCAGTGAGATGGTAACATGACACCTGCCTTGTTACTCTTTTCACCCTACCCGAGAAATAAAGGCTAACACCAGTCATCCATAATGGCTTTGTTACCTCAATTGGCTCTTTAACAAGTAGGCCCCTAGAACAACAAAATACTAGTTTATTCACCATTGCCATCTTCACCCTACCTTGGAATGAGGGCTAACACCAGTTTTCCATGAGCACATGGTTGCTTGGTAGGTCTTAAAGTATGTGGCTCCCATAGGCAGGGTTACCAGCCATTCTGGAAATCAGGGAGAACTTTTGAAAATGAGTTTGCATTTTTCCATTCATGGAAAAACGCCAAATATCAGGGAAAATTGAGGGAATTTTTCACATGAACAGGGCATTCAGAAGTAGCCGGTAGCCTGCGGCAAATCACCGCCTGAAGCAGCATTTGCCGCCGCCTACTTTCCACTAAACCACCACTGAAACAGTTACTTGAAATGGTGCTGTGCTCTTCTTTATTACTACATTTGAAAATACAATAATTCATCACATGTCATTCAACTTTTCCCCTATTAAAGAACACTGTCAAAGATGGCACCATTTTGCATCTGAGCCATCTCTCATGAGCAAAAATTTTCCAAAGGGGAGGGGGACACCCCTTCCCCAGGACGGCATTCACTAACATGTGTACCTTCCTACTAATACCTATGTAGCCTGGTACTCTGCCAAAAAATGAACGCGCTGCATGAAGGTAGAAAGGAAATATTTTGCACCTGCTGCTTCAGTACCATGTAAAACGAAAAATATTTCTCATGGAATCAGGTGAACGCTGATACACGACTATCATTATTCTCTCTCCTCTCAGGATGGTAGACGTGAATGCAACAAACGAAGACCCTCTCCAGAGAATGAGACGCGAGCTGAATGAAAAGAACAAAGAGAAAGTACTGGCCCTGAAGAGGGCGCACTCCCCCGAGCCCCCACCACCACCTCCAGAAAAGAAGATTAGAACTGAAGTTAGGAGTCCTCCAATACCGCCTCCCCCACCACCAAGGAATGCTCCACCATTTGGTCAAGGTAAGCCTTTTAGCAGGACGGTTACATTGTATCCATACAAATATTGTCTCATTCGCACTCCGCTGTGTCTCAGCCAGGTGACACAGGCTCAACATCTGTACCGTTCGCACAAACTTGTCCATTATGGGTGGTGCAGTGGATCAGGTGACCACTTGCACTACAGAGGTCCAAGTTCAAATCCCACTCGGGCCTCGATTCTTGCTTGTCAAAAGCTGTATTGCAGTTGTTGATAGATAGTCTTGCAATCTCTTGTTTTGTTGTAGTGGGAGGCTATCAACTTGGGATACATAGGTTCATTAGAGATGTTTCGGCACGGTTGTTCTACAGTGGTGACAGACATGTTTGTAGCACCTATCTCTGCATTTTGGAAGGTGGCTAAAAAGGCTGGGAGTTTCTCGCGTCTATTGGGTGTGGACGTTGAATGGCTGTCCCAAGAGCAAGATGGGTTTGTAATAGTTACACGCCTACCTTGTTACTCTCTGAACACTGTTCAAAAAGAGAAGGCCAGCCGTCGCTGGTGTTCATACCCAATCACTTAGCTTCAGGGTTCCTTGATGAGCCATAATTGACTTGAATTGACCTGAACCTGTATAAATCTGAATCTTCTGGTATAGGAAGAATAGGGGAAGGGGAGGGAGAACAGTGTCTCTCAGAGTGGGACCCAGGTGGCATTTGTGTGCACATTCTAGCAGTTATGTAATAGGTGTCAGGCCACATGTTTGAATGATGCAGTAAGAAGCCTTGCATGAGCTAGGAAAGACGTGTCTTCTGGTTTGCTTATTCTAGACTATATGGTTGGCGCTAATCCGTTATCGATGCAGACTTTCAACATATAGACAGCAAACTCCTATTAACCCTTTATCTACTGTGGAAGACTGGGACTAGGGGAGAAGGCATTTAGAGTTGGACACAGGTCGTGGCCAATGGCTTTTGTGTGCACATTCTAGCAGTGTAACAAGTGTCATGCCACATGCTTGAATAACACGGTAAGAGTGCAGTGACGAGCCCTGCATGAGCTAGGAAAGACGTGTTTGCTGGCTTGCTGCAAATATTTCTGACTCAGGTTGAACCTTTAATTACCATGGGTGGCACTCTTCCGTTGTTGATGCAAAGACTTTAGAAATATGGATCCATAAATAACTCTTTGTTATCTTGTCTGTCTTGAGGAAATATCTAACTATATTGCAGGCTTTGTCACATGCTACCACCATGTCCTGCTAATTTTGCCTTAGCTTCCAAAATATGCAACCTTCATATTATTGCCATCAAGGGATAATATTTGAGAGCAAAGTTAACTGACAACATATTTGTGTGGTTGATTTGATTGACGAAATGATGGCAAAATGGAATAGTTGTCGCCATTGAAGACCTATGAATTCTTTCAAGTGGAGACATTAGTTCAAAAGTCATCTAATAGTCTCAAATTGTTTGATTCCAGCACTGCATTCTCCTAAAGGTGGTGGCCTGCAGATAGCAACCAACCATGTTGTCATTACCTCACCAGGATTCCCGGCTGTTCAACAGGTAAGTCGCAACTGTTTTTGTTCAATAAATTTTCCTTTTTGCCCAGTTTAAAAGGTTGATTTAATTTACTCTGACAATTTACTCCGAATTATATCAGATTTACCTCAACAATTGTCTAGTGTTGGTAACATCACCTGTCATAACCTATAATCTATTATTTCCAATAACACTTTCATTTGAAAATATACTCTAAATTCCTCTAGCAGGCCACGTTGGAGGTCAAAATCATTGCGAGCCCTCACATTGTGCATGACCTCCATTGCTACATTGTGTCAAGACACTTTTCTTAATCCAGCCAACTCAGCTGAAAAAATGGGTACTGGTTTTGACCACAGTCCTCTACATATTAATTAGATGGGCGATGGAAATACAGCATTGAAGCTATTAATACCTTCCCCCAAATAGTAAGGACAACGCAGGCAGCTCAACAATTGATGCTCTTAGTTTGAACTGTCATGCTTCTTTGATGGCGATGCATCATATTGCAAAGAGAACTACGGTTATGTTACTCAAGCTAGGACACCTCCAAATTTGCACAGGATGAATAAACCAAAGAAGTCAAATTCCTTTGTTAATTATCAGTATTGACAAAGGGCCAGATCTTTGGGAAAATAAATGGATTCACTTCATTTCTGCTTGTTTACAACTATTGTGAATATGCTGTGGAGTATTTCTCAACAATTGTATGTAGAACTACACCAGTATGTCATGTGATGTTTTGTGTCTGTACATGGTGAATTCAAAATTTGTCTTGTTATTAACTCTCTAGCGGACAGCTCCAATTACACAAGGGGCACTTTGTGGGACAATGACTGAAAAGCAGCTCAAGGCCAGCTCTTTTGTTCGCAACATTCCGGTAGCGTCATGCCTAGCACCCCTGCATCACCCAACCAGAAATCCGCGGCCGCTACTTGCAGTTCCGAGCCTGGCATCGCCAGGGAAGGAGGGGGTGTGGATCACACCCAAAATGTCTATACTTCTCAGTCTCTGTTCATGCTATACACAGCCCATCTCCTGCAGAGACATCTCTACAGGCGGATGGCATACCTTCTACAAATCCTTACAGCGCCGCTCAACTACGCAGAGGGCACATTGCCGGACAATGGCTGAAAGGCAGCTTGAGCCCAGCCCTTTTGTTTGTGACATTCCGGTAGCGTCATGCCTCAGTGCCGCTGCATCCCCCTGCTAGAAATTTGTGGCCGCTTCTCATAGTTCCGAGCCCGGCGTGGCCATGGAAGGAGGGGGTGGGATTCACACTCGAAATGTCCTCAAGGGTTAAGTAATGGTTGCCCTGTTATAGTTTCGGCTTTGATTTGTATACAACTCAATTATCAAACCAATCGTTAATTGCAGATTTTTGTTTCTTTTGTCCAGATTGTACCTCAAACCAATGGAGGTCATGTGGTGTATCCACCAGTAATAGCTGGTAACCCTCCTGCATCGCAGTACCCCCAGCAGCAGATAGCAGCATCCAAGCATTCCCCAAGGGGCTCTCAGCAGCCAACAGCAGCTAATCATTCCCCAAGGGGCCCTCAGCAGCTGGTCACAGCCAAGCATTCCCCAAGGGGCCACTACTCACCTGTTTCAGCTTCCACCAGCCCTCGTGGCACTCGGCCTCACCCCAATAGCTTTCAATACAATAATCATGCGGAGGAGACTTTAATGCCTGTGCCTAACCAGAGTCTATATCCTAACTATAACAACGGTGGTGACCAGCGGTACCTCGTGAATGGTGGAGGTGGAAGAAAGGTTAGCCCCACTAACTATGCCAACAACAAGTACCCGTCATCATCTGTTCATGATAAAAGGTCTTGCTCCTCCTACAATAGGAACAACCTATCGCCACACAGATATCAGCGACATTAAGGCAATTACTATGGTAACCATGTGAATGGTGGAGATTGGAGGAAGGTCGTCCCCACTAACTACACTAAGTACCCATCATCATCTGTTCATATTAAAAGGTATTCCTCCTATGGTAGGAATGGTATATCACCACACAGAGACCATGAGGCAGTTACTGTATTACCAAGTGATAGGTGGAGACGGGAGGAGAGTCCGCCCCACAAAGCTACATCACCCGTCATCAGTTCATGATAAAAGGTGTTCCTCCTATGGTAGGAACCATCTATCACAACACAGATATCAGAGACATAGAGGTAGTGACTATGATAACCATGTAAATGGTGGAGGGTGGGGGTGGATGGTGTCACCATGCAGACATCATTGCATGCATTAACTATCACTGATGCAATAGTTCACTGGATCATTGTCCTGGCATTATCACATCATACTTTGTTCTTCAATATTTATGACAAGTGTTAGCGTTATTGTTTTTTTCTCCAGCATTTAAATTTATTAATAATGACAATGGTTGTTTTTATATTGCTCATTACACATGCGTCTCAATGCGCTTCACTATTACCCCTCGTCGTTGGTATAACCCATCCGACCCACACATACGTGGCCAGCTGGCAGCCGAGATCAGCACCTATGCTAATTCACCAGTTACACCTCGCAGGTACCCATACAAGCACCTGGGTGGAGAGAGAGACAGTCGCGATGAAGTGCCTGGTCTTATAATCATGGATTTGAAACTGGTTTCAAATGGGTGTTGTACGCAGTTTAAGTCGGTAGAAATATGTAGTTTATGAATAAATGATAGTATAGGTATGATCAATCCGATGGTGTATTGTTACATGGAATTTTGTATTTTAGAACTTATTGTTTTAATTCATTTGACAGTCAAGACTTACACTTTGGGCTCAGGATTATCAGAAATGAATCAAGTCCACAAGGAACTGTAATTGTCATTACCCAGGCTTGACTTTACTTGATGACGTGTAGCCAGATTGTCACAATAATTTTCCAGATCAACAGATAAGTCAATGTGTGATAGCAGAACTACCTGTTGTACTCATTGTTTAAAATAATCTTCATGATAAATGTTTCTTTGAAATTCTTATTTATTGGTAGTTTGCTCAGATTTGAAGGATGTGATTGTAGTTACCGGATTGGGAAATCCTCTGTTCTGATGAGTACATAGCAGAACTATAGTTTTCACTCCTTGTTCAAATTCCAACATTGTGGCAAATACTAGTCACTTTGAAGTATATTAATGGATAGGTTAGCCAGGTTTTAATGCCATTATTAGAACCCTGGATATTGAAAAACATGTTCAAAGATGCTAACTGTTCATTGAAGCAGTACATACATAGGTTAAAGCTATTTGTCAAATATGGTAGAACTGGAGGTATTTCAACTTGACCCATTCAGGTATTTTAACCCTTTCAGCAAATTATCATCTGGATAGACAACACCTGTACAAACTGGGATTGCCCATCAAATTGTGGATTTTAATAGTTGTAATTGTAGTAGTACAGATATAACTGTTATTATTCCTGAATAGTAGTTAAAGGCGCTCAGTGAGTTTGTGGGTTGCCAAATTGTCTTCTCATCTAACAAACACTACCTTTGTACGGAAGAGAATTCAAAATATCTTGGACCCCTGGTCTTCATTTTGAAAGATAATGACGTTCTGTGGAGAACAGGGCTGCTGAATGCAAACCTAGCCCTAATTTATATACATTCTCTGCCCAAACTTTTTAGAAAATTGTGATCCCCAGCGGAGTCAGACCTACAGCCATCTTTGTTGGGGTGTAAAGATTAGGAGTATTGAAAGTTGAGTGCTAGAGCATTCCAGCATGAGGAAAACTTGTCCTCTTTAGCCTTTGGTCCAAATTGGTGTAATCTACTGAGGGATTTTGCATAGGCACATGTGATTGTGTATTAGTGTTGTCTTGTACGGCTGGCACTATGAAGTGCACAGACTGTATTGGTTGAAGTATGGGATTAGTGTGAGTCTGACAGCAATGGAAGTGTACAACAAGTGAAATATTCTCCAACCGGAAGCGATGAAAATGTCCAAAATGTGGGTGGATGGACCAAATCTATAAGGCACTGTGTAGTGTGATGTCTTTGGGCACTGTAGTGCCTTTGGGTTCAAAGGTAGCAGTGCCTTTTGGTTCAAAAGTAGTAAGTGACATTGATGGAAAACCCCCTCTGCACAATATAATTGAGTAAGGTTTATGAGTGTGGTTGATAACATGAAAGATAATGGAAAGCAGTTGAAGTTGATGTATTATAAAAAAAAGAAAGATGAGAAGGTTAACACCTTCACACAAATTATATGGAAATATATGCAAAGCTACCGACAGGGTAGTTTTGTGATCTTTTGTATTCTGTTCATCTCTGAAATAAACTTTACTTAAAGTATGTGTTTAGTGGGCCTTGTGTGAGCAAAGCTTCACTCAGGGAAATGTTGATTTTCAAATGCTTGAATCATTACTCTAGTGCAGGGGTGGCCAATCTTTTGGTGGAGTCTGAGGGCCACATTGTGTTGTCGATCCCTATGGCGAGGACTCATTTTCCTCTATTGACACTGTTAAGTGTGATGTTGGTGGAAACAGAAAGGTGAAACAACCATCGCTTGCACATTGACTCTATGCAAAACAGTCATTTTGATACAGTAAATTCCTCTTCAGACAAAACTTTTGATATCCTGGTAATTGACTGGTCGATAACCCTTTCTGAAAACGTATAATCGGTCTAAGAAAGCTAAATTTCATGTACGAAAATGGCGTTACTACATGGAGTTAGTGTGCAGGTGAGCATTTGTTTTCACCCATTAGTGATAGACAGGATAACACATAACATGAGGTGCTCCTATAGTAGTAGCATGTCGGTCTAATATAGGGACAACTTCACTTACCGTTGGTGTTATCGTTTAGGTGACTTAACAGTGTCTATTAATTTTTTTTAAGGGCTTCGCGGGCTGCATAGGACATTACCGCAGGTTGGCCACCCCTGCCGTAGCGTTTTTGACAGGTTATACGGTTTATTAATCAACCCCCATTTACTTCTTTACACTGCCTGTATATATATATAGATCATCTTTTCTTCTTTCTTAGTTTGTTCAGCCAAGACACAACAGTATGCAGTAGAACTGTAGAGTATTATTATTTTTTGTTTGATGATTTGTTTGTTTTCTTCGAAGATTTATTTTGTATTGCTTGTTTTGTTTGCACCAGTCATGTTCCTGGCTGTTATGTAGTTGATGTGATCTGGTTTGTATATATTGATTGTACACTATTACCCTGTACCTATTGTAAAATAGAAACATATTTGGCTATGCCTTCTTAAATCTGTATAAAGTCTCATAGGAGTTGCAAAGTACTCATATTTTTTTGTTGGGATTTTATTTTTTACCTGATTTTGAAATTAAAAGACAAAATCACAACATGTATATATTTAATGGAATTAGAATTGAAAAATTCAGAACAAGGATGGCTGGAAAATTGAAGTTATGCGTTATATGATTTCTTTTTGATCGATTCCTTTAAAACCCCCCTCTCCAGGATTAGGACTTCCTAAAATAACTTAAGTGCCTTTTTGATTCCTTGCTGAAGAGGAAAAGGAATCTATGAAGTCATGATGGTGTGTTGATGTATGTCCATGATTCCCCTTGTAAGCACGATAACTGAAGAAGGCAAATGTTCACAAAGGTAATATTTGGCATGTAGGTCCTGCTTAGGGAGAGAGTAAGACTTGATTTTAGTGGAGATCCAAGGTCATTTGAGGTCAACAGAGGTAAAATGCTGTAAACAACTAAGCCAATGGTGCAGTAGCTCATACCGCACTGCATGAAATCTTTCTCAATGTGTTACAATTTAGGGCCCAACAAATTTAGGCCCAATTTCTTGGGAAATTAGGATGCACAGTTTTATGGCCCAAAACAGTTTAGGGCCCACAAATGTGGGGCCTAACAATACTTTGTGCCCAAAGCAAATTTGTAGGAAAAGACTCATTTTAAGTGATTTCATAAAATGGCCCATAGGTGGCTTTGGCTCCAAAAATTCTGAACAACCCAAAGAAGGCATTACTAAACTACCATCATGACAAATCCTCAACATTGTACAACAGAATTTGTATGAAAAGAAGCATTTTGAGTGATTTCATAAAATGGCCCGAACACCCCAAAGGAGCACTATCATGACAAACAATCAACCGTACCGTACCGTACAATCTTTAGGAAAGCAAACATTTTCAGTGATACCATGAATGGCCCCCAGCTAACAAAATTCCTGAACACCTCGTAGGAAGCACTACCGAAGCACTATCGTGACAAACCCTCAACGTTGTACCATACCATTGTTAGAAGCATTTTGTGTGATTTCATCAAATGGCCCATGCGTGATCTTGGACCCTAAATACCTGAACACACCACTACCACAGTTACTATCGTGATAAACCATCAACATTGTAGCATGTAATAATCTGTAGAAGCATTCTGCGTATTTTCAGGAAATGGCCACCTTACAGCACACGGGTGACCTCTGACCCCACATTTCGGACCACTGCTGATGGGCCACCACCCAATGGTCATTGTGTCCAGGTTTGGTCAAAATCTGTTGAAGCATGTATACATGGGAGCAATTTGAATAATTGTGGATAGTGATAGACACAGCACTATGCAGCACAATAGCTCAAACCAGCATGCTTGAGACAAAGGCTTATGAAGTTGATATTTGGCATGTTGGTCCCCCTCAGTGAGTACCAGAAGCCTATTGATTTTGGTGGAGTTTCAAGGTTCTGAAATTGTGTAAACATGACTTTTCCTACATAATACCTGTTGATAACCCAATTCCTACCAACGTGATGTTACAACTTCGAGACATCAATTTTTAGCTCACCTCGGCCATATGGCTGGGTGAGCTATTGTGATCGTGTGTGTCTATCTATCTATTTATTTATCTATTTATCTATTTATCTAT
>JAODUJ010196581.1:0-10647 GCA_027564615.1 Psolus chitonoides
ATTCCTCACTCCTATTAACTCATAAAATGAAGATCAAACTTCAAACAAGGTATGTTTTCGTTTAATCTTTCCATTTTCACACGGCGATGTCATTACAAAAGGCACAGATGATTTTGACAGAGTATCAAGCTATTCTACAGATATTGAAAACAATTGGGAGATATCTTTGAATTTGCAATCGTAAAAAATTGAACGGTCAATCTATAACCTTGCCTAGATCTAGCCTAAAAACTGTTGCCGTCAGATGTAACATTTCCAGGTGCACTTCTCCACAAACTGGGCAATGTATGAAGAGAAACATTCTTGACAAGTTTTTCTTCATAAATAACTAGGGAAGGATCTCCATTTTGTGAGAGAACTGTGTTTCCTTCTTGCTTTGATTGTCATTGTGTTTGTAATTATCACAGTCATTTTCGTTACAGTTGTTGGTTTTGAGTATGATGAACATATTTCACTGAGCTACGCACTGAGCTGTGTCATGTATGATGTCAAAGATTGCATGATGCTAGCTCACATTTAGTGGAAGCCAATATTATAGGCTCAGTGATTCATTTATTCTAGGTCATCGGGAGCCAGATTCACAAAGACTTGGGTTGCAAAGGTTTGTACATGCCAATGAAGTTAAAGGAGAATTGAAACCTGACAAATTCTTTATGAAATAAGAAGCAGGAGTGTATGATAAACAGCTTCAACAATTTCATCCCAAAATATTGATTCTGTCTCGAGTTATATGTGTTTGAAACTTAGAGAAGGGCGCTGCCATTTTGGCCTCACATAACTGCAAACAGACTTGAGTAAGTTGAATTATGATGTCACACACAACATCTGGTATTGCAGGAATTCAATGTATTTCTTTGTTTTCTTTATCTTGAATTTTCATTGATGTACATACCAATGTACACTACTTGTGTTGAATTGCTGAGGTGCATCATGCAAAGATCAATGTAATATCAACTTGATTTGATTCGAGGTATACTTTTTCAAAATGTTTGACAACAAATTATAAACAAAAACCAAAGCTTTTCAATTACAAGGGGACAGGTGACATCAGAGTCTTGATCAAAATGGTAGTGCCATGCTTGATTGGAATATCTTGGAAAGAACCATATTTTTGGATGGTATATGGTGAAGATGTTCACCACATGTTAGTCTCTCATTCAACATTATTATTTCATTTTCAAAAGTTCGGACTTTAATTCTCCTTTAAGCACCGTTTACGCAAAGTTGGTTAATAAACATCGGCATGTTTACCTATGTTTAAAGGGTCCTCCACCGTCTGGACAAAACACAACGATTGCATTTACGACGAAAAGTTTACATCTAGAATCTTGATGAAACTGATGAACTATGAATTGAACCATTAGATCATTGCTGTATTGCATACAGCCATGTGGCGTAACTAGAAGGGACTGGGCCCCGTCACAGCCATAGGAACGGAGCCCGTGGAAGGACTCAGACGTCTACAATTCACCCAAGCATGGTTGTGGCTTGGGTGAGCAATTTTGTTTAGATTCGACACCACCTCTAGGTGTCCATTTCAGAATCTTTGCCTTGGCAGTAGGGACACGGCTTACGAGTTTTGAAGTATAATAACATAAACACCGAATTTCAGACTCAATAACGCAATTGACAAAATATCACAATTAAAATTAACATCGCACCCCTCCCCTTTCCCCACCCTCACACCACACTTCTCCCCCAATCATGCACACTCTAGATTTGGTGTTTCGTCGATTTGAGTTCCAATTCAGTCCTCTTTTTCCTTCCATCGTAGCTTCCATCTCGATAATCTGATAATGACCCTCCCATTTAGCTATTCATCTGCAACCAGCCGAAAATCTCTTCTATTGAATACGCTGATATAGTTTCCAGCAGTCCAGTGTGCCCACTCTAAATTAATTATCATAGTCAGATATACCACCACAATGGCCTATCGCATTACATTCATTACAACGAATAAGGAATGGCAACACTGACCGTCACGTGACCTAAATCGCCAAGCTAAAATACTGTGGCTAAAATACTCTTATAGGCTGGTTCCCTTCGGGACCAGCAAAAATGACCTAGCAAATGGTGTATCGGCATGGATTGCATATGTTTAGCCTTATGGTCATTCTTATTTGGTAAAATATATTTCTATGAGTTCACCCAATTAAAACACTTAGGGTCTAAGGTAGGGATATATCCAAAGGAAAATGCATCTCCATGAACAAAAGGAACATTTCCATCGCATATATTCTTCGAAGTTAGGGTAAAAATAAGGGTTATATCCATGAGAAAATGTGTGCTTATTGGCTGGTCCAGTGAACTGGCTATTGAATATTCATTATGGTAATCACATTAGCTAACGGTGATCGGCTGAAATAACTCTATCGCTTAGCCCATGCGTGACTGACATTATGCAGGGAGGGAATTGCGCGACAATGGCCGAGAGGAGGCTCAAGTCTGTCCCTTTCTTTCGCAATAGCCCCTGCACCCCTATGCTCGAAAAATGAGGCATCTACTGGCAGTTTCGAGCTTTGCGTGGCCAGGGGAAGAGGTAGGGTCACATGCGACCCAGACATGGTTACGTCCTGCAGACAAAATATGCATGCCGCCGGGCAGTGTGACGTCACGTAAAAAACCAATAGGGGGAATCCGTGTAATTTGGACCAGTGTGTAATTTGAACTTCCATAATAACGCGACCAGTTGAGTAGGTGGCAGTATGCCATCATACCTATTCCAACATTAGTGATCACGCTTCGAATTTTCATGCCATAAAACTAAAATATAGTGTTCTGATGTTATAGCCTATTTGCTGGTGGATATTTGTAACCGATTTACTATTATATGGTACCGTATAACATAAACATATCTCATTCGTGTGTAGGGCTGTAGAGGGATGTGGGGTATAACGTCCCCCTAACTTTAGCGAGCGAAAAATATACCTTTGCGTGCTACTATGAGAGTAATGTCTGCCATAATAGCATGTCAACATCTAAACTTTGTATTCATGAAGTTTCTCCGGTCATAGTAATTATTTAATCCAAGATATTTCAAGATGTTTAAAAACTGACGAGGGTCCGCTTTACCCGCGGGTTTGGGTAAAATGGACCCATCGATTGGAAATAGGGCCTGTGTTCGCCTTACCGCTGTGGATGAATAAATATCACAAATGAGTTCCATTTGTTGCCCAAACATTAGGGTTACTTCTCAGTAATAAAACCATTCTATAATAACAGCAACACCTACCTATCACAAATCTGGAGAAAGTCAATTGTGCATGGGTGGTGAACAGAGAGGTGGGGTGGGAGAAAGAAAATGGAGGAGGGGGAATCCTCCTTGCAAGTCAATGTATTTTACCCCTAAGTATTCTGTGATTATTTCCCAGTGCACTCCCACCAAAATCTACCCCATTTTTTGGTTCACCGTATAGTTTTTATAGTACAGCTAAGAGTAGCCTACACACCTTTTCAACTGGGGTAAAACGGACATGGATCCGTTTTGACCCAATTGCTAATGGTCCGTTTTACCCCAAATCTTTCGAAAAATGTGTCAATCAAAGCCACTGTCAGTCATAATTCAAGCTCGTGATAATGCAAACGGGTCGCTATACAGAAATTAAAACGTTTAACCTAATTTTAGAACAGCTTTGTGGAGATTGCATTCAGAAAATACACATGCTGATTATAAGATCAACTCAACCCCTATTTTTTATAACTGAAATAAAAGCCATAATGTTTTTGGGGATATCTGATATATTTTTATTAGATCTTCGGACCATGTTACTATACAATATTGGCTGTTAT
The DNA here is from genome assembly GCA_027564615.1 of Psolus chitonoides. NCBI lineage: Eukaryota > Metazoa > Echinodermata > Holothuroidea > Dendrochirotida > Psolidae > Psolus > Psolus chitonoides. The sequence continues at coordinate 3,790 of JAODUJ010196581.1, forward strand.
CAAGTTGTTATGGTGTTTAGCTTTCTAGATATGGCTGGGGTCGTTATACCCCCATTTTCCTACTTCTGAACATATCCTGTAGCATAGACTACAGTACTACTATGACTTCCGAATATTACGGTAGTATTGTGTGATTCTAAACCACTTCATTTTGGTCCATTCAGCAATGAAGTGGTTCAAATTACACGCTTAGTGCTGACTGTACAAACATGGTACAGCAATTGATAAAAAAAGGGACTACGACGAACTTCGAAAAAACCTGTATTTGGCTCGTATAAGTCCCAGAAACCACATATTGTTCTAGTGGATATTTATCTTGTCATAGTCATAATGAAGGTCTACTCCACATTGGGGTGGACCCGGTCACGACAGACATGCCTGCTTTCAGTGGCGCAATTAGGAGCTAGGGACCAGGCCCAGTTTAGAAACGGGGCCCCCTGAAAAGAGAGTCTACAATTCACCTGAGCATTATTGTGGCTTGGGTGAGCAATTTTATTTTATTTATATAGTTGACATCTCTAGGCGTCCGGATATGGGACTCCAGGGGAGGCGGGGTGGTCCTCGGATGAGTAGGGTACGGTGAAATATATTTCAACTAATATATGATACAGTAGCCTACTCATTGATAACACTAATACATCGACCATCCCCCGGGCCGTCACATTATATCGTATTTAGGCGAGCAAAGCGCTGGAGCACTATCCACCGGAACGCGATATGGAGCCACCGCACGCTAAGCGTGAACATTAGTTCCATATCCGATTTGGGTTATAACTGCAGACCTGTCTAGTCTCACGGTTTTTCCGTGAGTCTCAAGAAATAGATACCAACCTCGCGGTCTCATGGAAATCCCCTAAATCACACGGAATCAAGATTGAACGATAAATGGTAGCACAAACGCAATAACAAGTCACTTGTATACAGGCTAAGAAAACCTGCATAGTACCGCGCGCTCAGAACCTACAATAACATGCAGTCTTATTGATAGACAAATGTTTAGCAACAACTAGTTTCATTCGTTCCATTCCCATGAGAATGTGCCTGAACATCGAGTTACTTAGCGACTTACCTGAAACTAACCCATTTGTATGTTTATTTTGGTTTCTTGAAAAGACGTTTCCACGATTGATTATTTTTCATTTTATATTTGAGCCTAATTGAGGCCCGCCGTCCTGGCCGACAAGGGCCCCGGCCAGTGCACAAGTGGATGGTAGAAATACTTTTGATGTATATAATTATATTTAGTGTCTATTTTGTGGGTCCATTCATTGTTAAGATGAATAGTAGGCTACGGACCCATGTTGACTTATGTACGTCTATCTAGTTGTTAGTAGGCCCGACTTCCGATTGAAGGGCCCATTGGACTATACGTAGCATAGCCAGATGGTGGGAGATGGAGGCTATGCTCCCACTTTTAACGACCTGTATGGACCATTTAACGTATTAATGGACTGCGGGCTGCATCTTTTTTTTTCGTAGGATGGTAACGGAAGGTGAGGATTTCAGGATTTCACAAATTCGTTTCAAAATCAAGTTAGGATTCAGGGAAAAAGTTAGGGTCGGCTCCCTTGAGAGCATGAAGCTTGTGGGGAACCCTGAATATATAACTTGAATGTCAGAGGTTAAGGTAAACGCCTACTTGCATTGCACACGACTTGGATAATATCGTTCTTAGAAAAATAATTTGTAACTGCCGATCACGATCAGCAAATCGTCCCTGTCCCGTGGCCACCCCCCCCCCAACCACCCCCTCCACCTTCACTAAGAAGGCCTGAATTACATCGATTGGGGACCGGGTAGGCTATATTTAAACATCGACCACAGGTGATCAACCACAAGTTAATAAATTAACTTATAAAAGTTAAACGCATTAATAAATTCGTATCGTCGCGTTTTAGGTAATTAAACAGGTCAAACCGAAATCGTCAATTAGGCCTGAATCCTACGGAAACGGCTTTCTCATCATGACCCCACCGGGGCCAGACTCAGTGGTAATCTAATATCCAACAGTCGTGTGTCCCGGGTATAAGCTACCGTAGATCATTCATGTCATTGTCATAGAAAAGTGCTCGAGACACACGAACTGGGGTGGGGGATCAATTTTAAATCCCCGAATATGAAGAGGTGCATGTGACCACCCCCTATTTCCACTCCGATGTAATTCGTTCAAGTTCAAGTAGGAGCTCGAGTATGTTTTACCCAAAAAGAGGTCGCCCACAAACGTAAATTCCTTACTTAGATTCTTAGCGTCGCCTATATTGTTGGGGGAGGGAAGGGGGGTATAGTTTGGATAACTAAGCGAGTCTAACAGAAATCGTGGGTCATCTCCGAATCCTATGAAATTGACTTTCACATCATGATGGTACCTGGGCGGAATGAACTGACAGCCAAATATTCACCATACGAGTTTCCCGTGTAAATTAGAACATGAAGCCATAAGCACGGGTAACATCAGACCTCCAAACCGACTCGAAAGTGGCAACCGCCCCCCTATTTTTACTCCGATGTTGCTCCAATTCCAAATATGGGCTCGAGTATGCTTTACTTGAAAAAACGATGTCGCCCACCAATTCGAACGCATTACTTAAATTCGTTCCCTCGCCTCTATTGTGGGTTAGGATCATTAACAAGTTCAACCGAAACGGTGGGTCATGTTTGAATTCCATGGGATCGACTTTCACATAATGACCGTCCGTAGGCCTATACCATGGGCGGACTGGCGACCAAATATACACCGGTCGAGTGTACCGGTAAGTAATATAGATCATACAACCATATAGGTGAAGCATACGGAGGTGTTCGAGACATAGAGGGGGGGGGGGGACTACAGATATCCAAGTCGAAAAGGAGCTGCATGCAAATAGTTAACTATTTTAACCCACGGCTGTAATTGTCCCCTCTGGTTCCTACACCTATGAGTTAAATCACGATACATATCGATTGAATTCAAGTAGGGGCTCGAGTATGATTTACTTGAGAAAAGCAAGGTCGTCCACAAATATGAACGCACGACTTAGATTCGTAGTGTCACATTTATTGTGGGAGTGGTCGTGGGGGTATCTTTCAGCTCATTAAACAGGTTCAACCGAAATCTTGGATCATATTTGAAACCTATAGAATCGACTCTCATATTATAACCGTATCAGGGGCGGAATGGTTACCAACTATTCACTCGTCGAAGGCCACGGGTAAGTTTGATCACACAGCCATACAGCCATAGGCTGTGGTGGGGGTAAACCCCAGATATCCTGATCGGAAGGGGCCATTTTCATTCCGATGTAATTCATTCGAGTAGTGGCTCAAGCATGATTTACTAAAAAAACGAGGTCGACCACACATTCGAAACGTATTACATAGCTTCGTAGTACTGCCTCTAATGTGGGGTAGGGGTATATTTTAGCTATATAAACGGGTAAAACTGAAATTGTGGATCATGTCTGACAGTCTGAGTGCTATGGAATCGACCTTCACATCCTGACTGTACCAGGAGCCGACCTGCAGTCAGATATTCACCAGTCGAGGGCCCCGGATAAGTTAGATCATACCGGCGGTATATCCACAGTCCTACTGACTGAGGTGTTCAAGCTCAAAATTATATGATAGCCCTTAGCTATCATATAATTTTTTTGGGTGGGGGGTTTCCGGAAAAAAGATCACGTGACATTTGCTCGAAATTTGCGTGACCTCGAAATTTGGGCCAAAATGGGGTCTTCGTTCAAAAAAATGTAGCTGCTCCATGTTTTTGTGTTTTCTTCCGCAGCCTGTTTTTATCATTGCTAGGAATATTCTACAACACATTCTGGGCCCCAAAAAGCCTTCTAATGGCCTATTTACCTCGAAAATCATAGATCGACGAACTTACACCCCACCTAACTCAAATTTATATATATTTGTAGCTATTGAAAAACTACTAAAAAGGTCTTTTTTCAGCTTCACTTCCAATTTTTAGTACAAAAAAATCGGTTTGAGTGGGTGTCGACATTTGCTGCTAATTATTTCACGCTTCAGCACACTAAGTCAATAGGACTTGATTTTCGTCTTATAAGATGTACTTTTTGGGCTAAATTGGTTGGTATTGCTTATTTACAGACAAAATCACACCCCTAGAGTTGTAGGGGATTGGTGTAGGGCTATTTGGGAGTAATTTAGGCAAAACAAAATTTCAATATCAGTTACGGTTTGTTTGTATGACGTCATTTAGTAATTTCGCAGAACTGGTACACACACTAATTCAAGGAAAACATTTTTTTTCGTGGGGGGCCCATAGAAACCCCCAAAGTGATTTTGAGGGCCCAAAACACCTAGAATATGGTTAGGGGATGTGTTCCGCATCAATTTATCGAGGTTTGAGAAGAAAGTTTTTGGAATTTGGGCCTATTTTCGAAGGAAAAAAACCCGGAAAAACAGATTTTGGCCTATAATTCAATTTTTTTATTGCAGATAATTTTTAGCTGGCTTCCAGATTATCTTAGGATTTTTTTTAAAAGGGAAAGTCAAATTCCTTCATTTGTCTGGTAGGTAAGGGGTTAAGATCAACATCGTAACACAAGATATATAGAGAAATCAAAATATTACAAATAGAAGGCGACCTTCATGTATGTACTGCCCCCTTAAATGTCCGTATTTCGGCAACTGTTGTCCGATTGTGTTAAAACTTGTTTTGCCAAATGTAATTTTGCTGAAAATTGCTCATACCCACATGATCTCAGCAGCGATATAGTGGATTTATGTTATATTCGGCACATGGTGAGTATATGATCCTTTGGTGCCAATCTCATATTCATGAGTGAGTGGGGCTTAGAAGCAATTATGTCAAATATTTATATCTCGCGGTAACGGTATGTTCGACTAATTTGTTCAAACTTATTTTGGTGGCATCGGTAGGAGGTGGTGTACATGTGTAGGTTAGTAACTTACCAGGCCCTTACGCATGATTTTTTTACCCGAGGGCGGAGGTCGAAAAGTGATCCCAGGCCCATTCTCAGAAAATCTCAGAACATTGACTGTGTTGAAAAGTTAAAGTCAATGGGAGCTTTTTTCCTACCTGGGGGGCGCGCACCCATCCCCATGAATACGCTGGTGGTTATTGCATCTCATTATTATTCATGAAAGCGTGTCCAAATGTCAAATGCCAAACAATAAAATCAGGTTTTAAATCCGAAGGCATGGAATCACGGAGCCCTATGCTCTTGTCAATTAGGGCGGATCAAGAAATTATATCAGAAAGGGAAAACGATACGCGGATCGTTCAACGCGCCCGAAAAAATACAAGAGTATTTACTTGAAAACATAGGCTACTAGTTAAATATGTAAACTGCCGGGTGGCTGTCGGGCATGATAGCGTATAGTACACTAAACACGGCATCGCACTGTTCGTACAACAGAGTTAAACCATGGTAGGTAGCAGTAGATTGTCCAGCGCCAAATTTTAGGGTATTGAAGAATCATCATACACCTGAACGTGCCGCACGCATAAGTTGGAAGGAAGATGGTTTTGAAATTCTAGTTTTGGCGAGTAATTCGTTGTTTTGTTTTCGAGTTAGCTGCAAAATAGCAAGATGAATACCGAAGTCAAACCCTCACATTTGGCTTATAGCTTAATGGGAGATGTCAAGAAAGTACAAATATCAACGTGCGTAATGCGAGCGATCGAAACGCACGAAAATTCCAGTGTCATATCATGTGTTCAACCGGTTTTAGAAGGCAGATTCGGCACAAGTGTGCGAAGCATAATTGTCAATTTTGAGTAGGCCACACCATATGGGCCTTATAGACCGTGGGATGGATGCAAAAAGAGGCTTACTTTTTTAGTTTCGTAGTCCGGATTTATATCTATACACAAGCTTAGGTATATAGGGGGTTTTGATGGTGCTGAATCCAAATATTTGTGTTGCGGAACACGTAGCGTGCTCCTAAGCATGTTGCGCCCTCTATTTTGCTATTTTCCAAATACATGTAAATCAACATGAATGGTAGTACATAGGTAGTATATTTTGTATTCTGACCTTAATTGGATCCAAATATGAAACAAAAAATCGACAAGTCTGCCAGCCTAACAGCCCCCTTCAAACTGCTCCTAAGCATGTTAAGGACACATTTATGTAAAAAGCGCCCTCTAGTTTGCTAGTTTTGGTTAAATACATATCAATCAACATGGAATGTAGAACCTAAGTAGTTTCTAGTATACCTACATTGAATCTTAACATGAAAAACAATTGACAGTTCTGACAACCGAACAGTGCTCTCCAAAAAGTGTTTTCAAGCGTGTTACGGACTTAGCTTGAGGGAGCTCCATGAGTTTGTTTTCAGAGGAGAATACATATTTGTTAGGAGTGTTGCATTTGTTGGCAAAATATTGAATAATTGATGTATGTTACGCAGCCCTGTTCGTCATAGAGAATGGCATAACCCTTAAAAATGAAGGTCACAGGTCCGAGTTATTTCGAGTTATTTTGAATTATATTCACCGTCCACTTTCCAGTTGATAATTTTTTTTAAGTAGCCTAGACCTTATTAGGTCTAACCAAAGTTTATTATAATGGGATAAATAGGTGAATTGTGAGTGGGTTGGCTGATGTGAATTTTCAAAAATGGAGTAGCTGGTACTGTGCATATCGCCGGTGTTCATACCTGGGTGGAAAGATGCAGTAAGTGGAGACAAAATTGCCTTGTCTAAGGGCATACCACAATGAGCGGACCAGGAATTCAAGCATGCAATCGTTTGATCTAAATCGGCCAAAACTCCAATATATATATATATATATATATATATAGAAACTGGGATGAAGATCGGAAATCTGGAAGTAGTGAAAAGCTCATGGCTCCACCGGGATTTGAACCGCGGACCTCTCGCTTTAC
>JAODUJ010196692.1:0-10647 GCA_027564615.1 Psolus chitonoides
TTGTCCAATGCAACCACAGAGTGGTGTAGAAATGTGTATCCTTTTCTAGTTATCAACATTTTTAACAACATTCGTTTTTAAAAAAAGGCAAGGAATCACAATGCACAGTTGCGTTCTTGTTAATCCTTTTACAACATGTATTTTTAAATATGGTTAGAAAATAACAGATAATTAGAACCAAATTGATTATCATCAGCATGAGAATATTAGTCAAAACCAACCACACTGGCCTAGTGGTAGAGCTTGTAACTCTTGATATATGGGTTCTGAGTTTGAGACTCACCTGGGGAGCTACTTGTGTCGTTGAGCAAGACAATTTATACTGCCTGTTCCTGTCCACCCAGCTGAAAATGGGTGCTAGCTTTAGCTTGGGGTTATCCAGCGATGGACTGACGTTCAATCCTGGGAGAGTTTCATACTCTTGTCCGCTTCACATCAGGAAACCTGATATAAGCACTGGCCTCATGAGCCATATGGGCCTGGGGGAGAATCAAAGTCTGAACTTTAGAAAATGAAATAATAATGTTAACCCTTCCGTGTACCAAGCAGACTTTTTTAGTCCGATCGGGGCAACAATTTTCAAACATTTTTTAAGCACCATTCAACAACCCCCTAAGCTCAAAATAGGCTTATTTGGAAGATAAGACACAGGGCTTTCATTTAAAAATACTTTGATGGGGCTCTATAGTGAACATTTTCAAAATATTTTTCCAAAATGTGGTGACTTTGACTTGACCTTGAATTTCACGCTTTAGTGTCCTCATATTTCAAAAAAATCCCAAGATAGTAGTAATTTAGGATCGATGATGAGTTCTAGGATGTTCAAGGAACATCCTGGAAATTGTTTTAGGCCTCTGAACATAAATTGTAGGTGACATTTTCTTCTTGAGGAGATAGGTCCAAATTTGTTTTTGGCCTAGCTTTTCCTCAACTGTGTAAATCATATTGACATTAAAAATAGCCTATTTTGCCCCAAAATGGCGCCGATTTTTTTTGAAAAAATCAGGGATGATAAAGCTTGCCCTTTTCTATCTAATAAAACAGTTTCTGATGACTTCTGTGACTCTGGGAAATTTCTTGTAAATGGCCGGTACATAAAGGGTTAAGGCTGGACTTGGACGTTTAGACATTGGTGACCTGATCACCCGATCCCATCCAAGTTTATGCTCAGTAAGGCATTAGTATATTTGCTGTCAGCCTACGCCTGCGTGTTTATAACCCAACAAATTGGATGTTTACACAGTACCAATCCAGATCCAGGAGGAGAGACATGAGTATTATACTAATGGAAGTAGAGACTTGATGATTTATAGAGCTGCTGCTCGCAGCTGAAAATGATGAATTGTTCGAATTGTTGAAACAAATCACCAGGAATCATGATGGTGTCAAATTATTTCCAGAAAAGTTGAATATTTGGGTACAAACATGCAATGTTTTGGTCGAAATTTGTCGAAAAAATTCAAATCAATTTTGGTTACCTTTTTGTTTTTGCAGAATCTGTTGTTCTCATCATCCCAAGTGGTCACCTATTTATTACCTTTGGCGATCAGGTGGAGTTGACCTGTAAATTTAATGAAGAGCTGAACATTGAGGCCGATGAACCACCGCAATGGTTAGACACGGAGGGGAATGTCATCCCATCAATACAAGAAGGTTGGTTTTATTGGAGGGAGGTACAGAATGTTTGTCAGTTCAGAATTTAATGAAGAGCTGAACATTGAGGCCGATGAACCACTGCAATGGCTAGACACGGAGGGGAATGTCATCCCATCAATCCAAGAAGGTTGGTTTTATTGGAGGGAAGTACAAAATGTTTGTCAGTTCAGTATTTAATAAGAGCTGAATATTGAGGCCGATGAACCACCACAAAGGCTAGACACAGAGGGGAATATCATCCCATCAATCCAAGAAGGTTGGTTTTTAGTGGAGGGAAGTACAAAATGTTTGTCAGTTCAGTATTTAATGAAGGGCTGAACATTGAGGCCGATGAACCACCGCAATGGCTAGACACGTAGGGGAATATCATCCCATCAATCCAAGAAGGTTGGTTTTATTGGAGGGAGATACAGAATGTTTGTCAGTTCAGTATTTATTGAAGAGCTGAACATTGAGGCCGATGAACCACCGCATTGGCTAGACACGTAGGGGAATATCATCCCATCAATCTAAGAAGGTTGGTTTCATTGGAGGGGAGTACAAAATGTTTGTCAGTTCAGTATTTAATGAAGAGCTGAACATTGAGGCCGATGAACCACCACAGTGGCTAGACACGAAGGGGAATGTCATCCCATCAATCCAAGAAGGTTGGTTGTATTGGAGGGAAGTACAAAATGTCTGTCAGTTCAGTATTTAATGAAGAGCTGAACATTGAGGCCGATGAACCACCGCAATGGCTAGACACGGAGGGGGATGTCATCTCATCGATCCAAGAAGGTTGGTCAATTGCTTGAATTCGCTTCCTGATCATATCCTGGCTTGTCACACAGTATTTGAGCATTACATTTGGTAGATGTGTTTTTTCATTATAAATACTTGGTATTGCACATTCTCATTATTATTTGCAAGTAGGTAGTGTGCCCTTAGAAAACGAGCCACACAGGTTTACCCACGCTTTCACTTTCTGCAAAATCTGAGTTATTTTACATGTTGCATGATGTAATTGATGTCAAAATAAATAAATGAAATGAAATATTGATTGATTCCTACTGCGGAAGTTAAACACAAGACAAAACCAAAATAATATTGCTGCTCTTGCTGTTATATCCTCAATTCTGTTTTGTCCAACACAGCTGAAGTGGACGACAAATATGTTGAATTCATCCCACCCCAGGGCGCCCAGCTAACCATTCCTGATTTTGATAACAGTGATGCTGGTACCTATATCTGTACACTTGGTGACTGGTCTCAGAATACAACTATATACCCACAACGTAAGTGTTCAACTGACTGCTTATGGTGTAAGATGTGGGGGTGGTGGAAAGACTGCCCTGAGAGTCTCAAGCCATTCCAGAATTGGATATCAGTGATGTTGGTACCTTTGTCTGCACAAGTATTGAACCAACTTTATGGGTGGGTTGTATGGTTTGGTATGTGTTAGTGTGTGGGTGGGGGAGTCTGTTTTTGCCCAATGGGGATAGGTTATTCAGTCCAGATTTTGGCAATAGTGATATTGGGACCTACACCTGTACTCCTAGAGAATGGTCATCCACCATATACCTACAAGGTAAGAGTCAAATCAACTTTCTGTTTCTGTGGGGTTGCACTGTATGGTATGTGGGGGTATACATTTTCTGCTTTAATGGGCTTAGCTAGTCAGTCCAGATTATCATAAGTGATTCCACCTACATCTTCACTCCTGTGGAATGGTTTCAGAATACTACTATATGCCAACAAAGTGACTGTTGACAGAATGTTCAGGATATTGAAGGGAATAGGGCGTAGAGACAGAAAAAATGTAAATTTCCCAGGAACCAATTTCATAAAACCCCAAATTTCCCACAAATTTTAGGAAAAAGTTGTGACCAGATTTATCTGACAAATTCTTGTATATATTTGCCTGGTTTGTCAGGTTATGGGCTTTGTTCAGATCTCTTTAAAACTGATTGCGTTCTTTAAGGTACACTGGATTCTATGCTTTTTGGTAATGGCAGATGGGGCTCAAAATTTGTTTTGGGTGAGCTTTAAATTTCCTGCAAGCTAACAAGATCTGACCACCAGGTTCCTTGATCCACCATTTTTGGGCAATAATGAGGGGGGAGTAATAGGTGTAAGAGAAGCTTGTCACCCTACAGCTAGGGCTCAGCTACTAATACTGACTACAGACCACCATACCAGAACACTGTATACGTCAAGAACATCAATCGCATTGGATGAAATCTAAAATTATGCATACATTATTTTTTCAGCACTGACTGAAAACCACCATTCCAGAGCAGTATATCAATATGCTGCTAATATTAATCTCATTAATAATTGATGAAATTTCATATTATGCATATTTTGTCAGCCATTGCTTGCAGACAACAGTGCCATAAGAGTCTATGAATATGTTGATAACATTAATCTCAATAAGAATTTATGAAATGTCAAGTTATGCACATTTTGTCAGCCATTGCCTGCAGACAGCAGTGCCATAAGGGTCTATGTATATGTTTATAACATTATTCTCATTAACAACTAATTCAATTTCAAATAATGCGTATATTTGTTTTTGTTTTTCAGCTATTGACTGCAGACGGCCGTGCCAGGATGGGGGACATTGTCAGAATGGTCTCTGTATATGTCCTGAAGGTTACGCAGGAGAATTCTGTCAAATCACAATGAACAGTAAGGTCGTCCATCGTACATTTCATGGACAAATATTTGCCAATAAGCAGAGAAGCAAACAAAGTATCCCCTTGGTGTGATATTAGGATGATATAATGTTTTCTACTTAAAAGAATTGTCCAGAGAAAAATGAAAACTTCTGACAAATAAGAAATGAAAGTCCCATCACAATAGCATGTCCAGTTTTTTAGTTATCAATTTTTGAAGATTCTAGAAACATTTATTTCAATTGAGCATCTGGCAACATTTGTGTGACGTCAAAGTGGCACCTAGTCTGGAAAGCTCTTTGCGAAGTCTTTGTAATCTAACTGCTTTTCAACACACCAAATTGAAAAATTATGTCAAAGTTCTTCATATTTAAAAAAAATATAATTGTTTAGAATAGTGACTGCTGTGCTGAAAATGTCTACACTCAAACATTTCCAGGAAAAATTAGTCATCCAATTATTAACAAATACATGAGCTATTCAGACAAAGTGCCACAGTCACGTCGTTATCAGATTGATGCTAAACAGTGTATGTCAGCTAATTTGACAAATTTGACAAATATTAAAAGTGAGAAACCCGGAGCTTGATCGGTAAACACCGGCGAAGGCTCGCCTTCTTTTCTCGAATAGTGCTCAAAGAGTACCGAGGTAGGCGTGTTACCGTATCACAAACCCATCCTGCTCCCCTGGACCACTATTTTACGTCCCCATCAGTGGAACTCTTAGCCTATAGCCACTCTCCTAAATGCTGAGAGAGGCGGCAGTAACCTGTCCATCACTGCTGTAGAACAGCCGTGCCGAAACATATCCAATGAACCTAATGACCCCGAAGTTAATTACTTCCCACTACAAGGAAACCAGGAATCGTAAGACCATCAACAACTGAAATGTAGCTTTTTGATGAGCAAGTGCCAAAGCACGAGTGGAAATTAAACCGGGGCCTCTGTAGTGCAAGCGGTTACCCAATCAACTGCACCACGTGACCACGCTACCAGTCTGAACCAGTTATTAGACACGACAGTTGAACATTGTTTTGAACATTTCCACTGTCCGTAGTTTATCTGGCATCTTAAACTGATTTGATGACGCACTACTGTTAGCGACGATGTAATCCTTCAGCTTATAGAAGGAGCCCGGGTGTACCAGGTAGAGAGAGGACGGATGAATCTGTTTGGTGTCCTTAAAGTTTCGGTAGAACCGATGTCTCTCATAGAGATTGGCGTCTATGGACTATGGATAAAATAACACAAAAAATAAAGAACTTGCCATTAGAAGGCATGCATTTGACATTACTGAAACTATTATAGAAAATAACCAGAAAACCAAGAAGGTTTTGTGATTACTTGCCTCTTTGTGCAGTGCAGTTTCAGTCTGGAATGGCCATTAATTTATTACTTGTTTGAGGCTGCCACATAGCTAACCAAGCAAACAACACGACATTGGTATTCTCACCTGTTGACTTCCATGCTAACAAAAATATCCCACCCTCACAAGTGCCACCACTACAGGTTTAGACAACTCTGACATACGGTTGCTTGGTTGATATTAACATTTTAAGAATTGCTCCTAAGCCATGCCCACTCAGTAATATAAATGAGATTGGCAATGAGATTTACCTACCTATACATGTACCCCACCCCCTACAAATTCCATCAAAACAGGTTTGAACAAAATTTGACATATGTTGCAGAGACATTCACATTTAAAGAAATTGTTTCTAAGCCCCACCCACTCATGAATATTAATGAATTTGACACTAAAATCAATAGGGATCATCTACTCACCATGGGCAGGGCAATCCATGTGCCAAATAAGACATCAATCCACCACTGCTGAGATAACGGTTACGATCAATTTTAAGCGAAATTACATTTGGCCCCACCCCTCGTGAATATTATTGAGATGCAATAAGGTAGAAACCAACACATGTACCCCACTTCCCACCAATGCCACCAAAACAAGTTTGAATCAAATCGGACATACGGTTGCCGAGAAATTCACATTTGAAGAAATTGCTTCGGAACCCCGTCCACTCATGAATATTAATGAGATTGGCACCGAAATTAATAGAGATCATCTACTCACCATGGGCAATAAATGTATCAAATATAACATCAATCTACCATGCCACTACCGAGATTACGTGGTTACCAGTAATTTTCAGCGAAATTACATTTGGCCCCGCCCCTCATGAATATTTATGTCATGCAATAAGTTTCTAACATACACATGTACCCCACTTTCCACCGAAACAGGTTTGAAAATATCCGACGTACGGTTGCCGGGATATACACATTTGAAGAAATTGCTCCTAAGCCCCGTCCACTCATGAATATTAATGAGAATGGCACCAAAATCAATAGGGATCATCTACTCACCATGAGCAACTTATGTACCAAGCATGATATCAATCCACGATGGCACTGCTGAGAAAAAGTGGTTACAAGCAAGTGCCATACATACATACATACATACACACACACACACACGCAGTCGTGACTCGTGGATTACTTTGGCCTTCGGCGGCAAGTACTCAAAAACGAATAAATGCTCAATTGCCATAATAAAATTATTTTAAATCGGGAACAGGTCTTAGTAGGCTACTAACCTCCGCCACAGCCGTTGTGTTTATTTTCGTGAGGTCATCATCAGTACCTCCAAGTTCAATGAAGAATATGTAGTGGGCGCCTTTCGATTTAGATTCTGAAAACAAAATGAGACAGATTGTTACGTGTACATTAGGTAGCACACCATCAATAGATTGATGTGCATCCGCGGGAAGCGTTCCCCTTCAAGAACTAGCGCCTAAAAACGTTTTGGCTCATTTTGAGGTATTTCCCCAACCTTGATGGCTTTGAATTGTGTCTTTATGTAAAAAAAAACTATCTTTGACAGTACAAATGGTGTAAGTTTGAAGGTAATCGATTAGGATTTCGACCGTTCCGAAATGTTATGTGTGAGAATGAGCAAATTTGGATTTCCCATGAGAGGGCAGTACACACATGCAAACTTGAATGGAAATATATGGAAATTTTGCACCGACGATGTTAGAAAACCTATGAGCGTTATGATGATAGGCGGCATATGCCTGGCGAAGGGCGGGTCTCGATTTGTGTGTAAGTCAACAGGAGAATTAATGTGGGTTGGAAACGTAGGCTACCCCTGCGGCCCCGCTGCCCCTGCTTGGACCACTTCAAGCAACATCACTATATTTGATACACAACATTCGTGAGAAAACAGTTTGTGTAAAGAAACAACATATTAAGCCCGAAGATGAAGCAAAAAGAATATCAAAACTGTGAAAAAATAATACATTTCGTTTTCTTATTTTTTGTCTTGAGAAGGACAAAACTTTGCCCGAAAATTTAGACAAAATATCAACATAGTCCTGGATTTATCCTCCTTCAGGTAGATGTAGGCTTTTTTCAGAACAGCATTTTGGGGGCTAACTATAGCAACCTCACCCCTCCCCCCCCCCCCCCCCCCTTCCGTCTCCTATGCCTCATGGCCCTGCCTCACCCGTTAATCCGTCGATGTCTACGCCAAATATCAGTGGACTCTCCGCCACCGTCTGATAGATGATAGTAACATCCGGGTACTTTGAATTAAGGGCGTCCTTTACTGCCCCCTTGGTGATATCTGAACTGAGCTTCTCGCCGCACATGTTTAGTAAAGTCCCAGACCTGTGAGGTATTAAAAGAATATTATGTAACAAATGTGAAAGGAAAAGATGTTTAGAAAAGGTGACACATTTGTCGATCTACGTTCTGCCCATCAAAGTCCCGGACCTTTGAATTGAGGGCGTCCTTTACGGCGCCCTTGGTAATATCCGAACTGAGATTATCGCCGCACATGTTCAGTAAAGTCCCAGACCTGTGGATGTAATAAAAGAATATTATGTAACGAAAATTCTAAAGAAAAAGATGTTTAAATAGGGTGACACATTTGTCGATCTACGTTCTGCCCATCAAAGTCCTAAATGTGGGTGTGTTGAAAGAAGTGCACCCCAAAATGAATATATTAATAATGAAGATGACACATTTTCCATGCAGTTTAAATTAAATATATTTCCTGTGTTACCGTACCTGGTAGATTGCGGTAATCTGTAATTTTGCCTGATGAAAACGACTTCGCCATCCGGGTTTGGACCGGGTGGGCGGGTGGCTCACGCCCCCCCCCCCCTCCCCCAGTTCCTACCCTATGCTATTGAAAAGTTAGTTTACCTGTATAAAAACTTCATCTTTGGGCATTTGTAGTGGTGACCGGTAATTTCTACCACATCTCCCACCCTGTAGCGGCATAGACCATTGAACTGAGTGACCACAATTTCGTACTTCTTCCCGACCTCCACCTCGTCGACGAAAGAGGTTCTCGGATTAGATTCGTCCCTGCTCGAACAAAGGAAACAATATGCGGAAAGGTTAGCATTACAGACACAACGCAGTAGTGCCTGACTATACGAAAGGGGCGGTGGAGTAACTAATTAGTGTTATTCAACTTGGTGATGGCCATTTAGCTATATAGCCTACTGATGTTTTCCCCGCTGAGCTTGCCATGTACTTCAAGGTTGTACACCACAATTAGGGGCAAATTACTTCGTCAAAATATTCTCCCTCGGTGAAAGCATGGAGGTGAATGTCTTTAAAAAAATTTGGTGATTCTCATGACATGATGTCAAGGACTGCGGGACTTTTTGATTAACTGGTGTTGTTGACTATATGGAAGGAAATTTTATTGTATGAAAATTAAGATGATTCGCGGTAATTTGAGCCATTTTAACTGTTTAACTATTTCACCAAATCTGCTGTTATATCAGGGTGTCCCAACAGTCCCATCTCAAATTCTGTCCTCTCCCAGCTCAATATATCAATGGTCATGGTATGGAAATTTGAAGGTGCCACGAATGCACAAGTTGTCAGCTTTCATATGAGGGGTACCTCATTGGAAAGCTTCTACGGGGCTCTAGCAGCCAATCCAAAAAGTAAACTTAGTGTGTACGTCAAATAGTCTATGGAGCAATTATATATCTTTGGTGTGGACCCTTAAAGTAGCAACTACCCGGTACTGATATTTGTTTATCTATTATGTTTATTAAATTGAAGAAATTAATTATAATAAATAAATAATTAGTAATAATTCCTATTGGTATTATTCATTATTACCAGACCGGTGTTTAGGTAGAGTCAGGCAGTTGTTTTGTGTCAGTGCCGGATTTAGGGCGGGTCCACCGGCGGCACGGACCAAGGCCCCCATATTTAGGGGCCCCCACATTTAGGAACCCAAAATAATTAACTTCAACAATATGGCACCATTTTGCATCTAACCACCCTTCTTTATACTCCATCCCGTTAGACCCTACCCAAAAGACACATTATTTTCAGAAACATTCACAATTTCGTGAAATCCGGCCCTTTCTTGTGTACGTTTTCGTGATATGTAGATTTCTGTGTAACTTACATTTCCTCTTCTCGAATAAATTCAAACACGCTGTTACTGAATAGCGCTGCAGTGAACTCTGGCGTCACGCTAAATGGATCCATGTTGAAACCATACGTCCCTTCTGAGCCACTGTAGCCATGTGAATATATGGTTATCCCTGTAAAATGGTCAAAGGGTTGAACAAAATCACTATCACAGATACACAAGATACCTAATGTCATATAATGTCAGGTTTGGATCCTTGGTGACCAGTGACCACACATGACATCAATAGAAAAAAATAATCGGGATAATGTAGGCCCAACTCATTATGAGTAACATATATACATCATTCAAAGAAAGTTAAGACTTGACATCGTTTGACCTCTGAACTCTCCCAAGAATTATAGGAACCACTCAATTATTATGAGGAACATACACACCAAATTTGAACTTTATTTAACCAGGCATGGTCAACTTAGAGCGTTCACAGAGTTTCCAGTGTTTGACCACTGCGACGTCAGATGACCTCTGATCACTCCCAAAGACAATATGTATCATGTACTCATTCATACACAGTCAACCAGACTCCAGTCAGGCTCCACGGTTACACTCTTGAAGAAGTTGAGTCTTTCACATATCAATATCGGCAGCAGATGGGGAACTGAAATCGACGTAAAAACAAGAACAGGCAAAGCCAGAGCTGCATTCATCCAATCTCACAGCAGACCAAGCTCAAACTTTTCAACTCAAATGTCAACTTTACGGAGCAGAAATATGGAGAATTACTAATACCGTGGTTACACGAACCCACTCTTGCCTCGACATTCGCGTTGATGAAACCGCAAACTTACTCTGACTTGCCTCTATTAAAATCACGCCCGTTTACACGTACCGTGGGTTACCCCCTGTTGCC
>JAODUJ010196802.1:0-10645 GCA_027564615.1 Psolus chitonoides
ATTATCGGAGTCTTTGCCGTGCTGGGGAACTTGGTCGTCATTGCCTTTAGGGTTTACCGACGTGAGATTTTTTCAAAATCAAACCGTAATTCAACGCAGTCAATACTTGTCACAAATCTTGCAATCGCCGATTTTATCATGGGTGTTTACATGTTGGTAATAGCAACGGCTGACCTAGAATTCCGTGAGGATTATTTTAAGTACTCTGAAGACTGGCAGGCTGGAACCATCTGCAAGTGTACTGGGTTTCTTGCCGTTCTCGGCAGTGAATGTTCTGTGATGTTTTTGACTACTATTACCATAGACCGTTTCCAAGGTGTGATGTTTCCATTCAGCAGACGCAAGCTCAACTTCAGGTCCACGTACATTGTTTCAGGATGTATCTGGCTCTTCGCAATCACCCTCAGTGGCATACCTCTGCTGCCTATCGACTATTTCGGGGTCAATTTTTACGGCAAGTCCAGCGTCTGTCTTGCTCTCCCGCTGACACAAGAAAACATGACAGGATGGTTGTATTCGGTTCTCCTTTTTCTGGGTTTCAATTGTGTCTGTTTTGTTGCAATGCTTGTATGCTACATTATTATTTACATGAAGGCGAAGCAGTCGGCTAAATTCAAAAAGACACATTGCGTTGAAAACATAGAGGAAGAGATCCAAATGGCAGCTAAGATGGCGGTCTTGGTTATAACAGACATGATGTGCTGGATGCCCATCATCATTATGGGAACCCTTGTAACTGGTGGAGTCTCTGAAATATCTGGTGACATTTATGCCTGGACGGCGGTCTTTATTCTCCCTATTAACTCTGCACTAAATCCGTATCTTTATACATTCCTGCTGACGGTTGGGAAGAAGAAGACTGGCCGTGGAAGAAACGTTAAAACCCTGGAAACACTTGATGATAACTTGGCTCTCCCGGAAATAAACCTGTCATCTAAAGGTTCGTTGTGGTGAAATTAATTTGAAACATTTCAGTATTTCAGTATATTTTGTATTTGGCTACTTTAATTTATCAATTGTTTTCATAGCAATGGGAGTGTGCGCACTTAAATGTTATGAGAGAAGGTGAATATGTAACGCAACCTATTTTTGTCTCGTCTGAACTATGTTCAGGGAGAGACTTCGCGGTCACTTTGGCATGTGTCCGTCCGTCCGGCTGTACACTTTGCTTGTGAAAAGCATATCTCCTGATCCATGGTAGCGGAACTTGGCAGGGAGTAGGAAAGGCATGAGTTCTCGACTTCATTAGATTATCAGCACAAAATGTTACCTAATTAGGGTAATTAGCAGAATTTGCATATTGAGCTCATTAGGCTTGTGAACAGCACATCTTTGGAGCCATAGGTACTATGATGATGAAATTTGGAAGAGAGTATGATTGGCATGAGTTCTCGAAATCATCAGATTTTCAGCACAAAATATGATGCTTAGTTAGGTCATCAGCAGAATTTGCATATTGAGCCCATTTAGCCTGTGAACAACATATCTTCTGAACCATAGATACTATGATGATGAAATTTGGTAGGGAGTATGAAGGGCATGAGTTCTCAAATTGATTAGATTTTCATCACAAAATATGTTACTAAATTAGCAGAATTTGCATATTGAGCTCACTATGCTCGTGATCAGCATATCTTCTGAGCCATAGGTACTATGATGATGAAATTTGGTAGGGAGTATGAAGGGCATGAAATCTCCAATTGATTAGATTTTCACCACAAAATATGTTACTAAATTAGCAGAATTTGCATATTGAGCTCACTAAGCTTGTGATCAGCATATCTTCTGAGCCATAGGTACTATAATAATGGAACTTAGTGGAGAGTAGGAAGGGCATGATTTCTCGAATTGAGTATCATTTTAGGATAAAATATGTTACTGAATTAGGGTCATTAACCAAATTTGCATATTGAGCCTATTAAGCTTGTGAACAGCATATCTCCTGAACCGCATGAGCTATGGTAACGGAATTTGGTAGGGAGTAGGAAGGGCATGAGTTCTCGAATTGATTACAATTTCAGCACAAAATATGTTACTTAATTAGGGTAATTAGTGGAATTTGCATATTGTGCTCATTAGGCTTGTGACCAGCATATCGTCTGAACCATAAGTACTATGGTGATGAAATTTGGTAAAGAGTGGCAAGGGCATGAGTTCTCGAATTGATTATATTTTCAGCGGAAAATATGTTACTTAATTAGGGTGATTATCAGAATTTGCATATTGAGTCTAATAAGTTGCCCTAGAGCTTGTGGACAGCATATCTCTCGAACCCAAAGAAGCCGTGTTGATGGAATTTGGTAGGGACCAGGAGGCACATTGGTTCTCGAACTGATTAGATTTTCAGAGCAGAATATATGAATTAGGTGAGCTAATTTGCATAATTCCCGCAAAATGAGTAATTAATGTTAGATTTACATTAAACCTGGGACATTTAGTAAACATTCAGTAGTGAACATTTTTAAAGTCATTTGAAGTCAAATTACTAAACACTGTTGGATTCACATTAAACTTGGTACTTATAGTAAACACTTAGTTGTGAGTTGCTAAGTAAGATAGTAAGAGGTCAACGTTGATCCCGGGTCAACCCCGATCCGCGTTTACACTACAATTTGAACCCCGAGCTCGGGGCCTGATCCTTGCTTGATCATGGTCTAACGCGGGATCGGAAACACTGGGTCTGATCCGCGTTCACACTGCGATTTGAACTCCGAGCGCAGTGTCTGACCCCGAGCTCGGGGTTGAGTGTAAACAGGGTCATATAAAACTAGCTGGACCTACTAGGCTACCCCACACAACTGTGATAACTGTAATTTTTGTTGATTATTCTACCAAGAGTGAAAACCATTTGGGCTGGTGTGGTGTAGTTCCTCTACAGATAAATGTCATGAGCACCATGACATTTAGAAAATTCTAGCAGTTTTGTAATTAGAAGAATGCGAACTGTGTAGGCTACAAGTCAATCCTTTACAGTGATAACTCACAGAAAAAAGTTGAGTGACTGCAACCTCAATTTCACAATGTTTTAGGAGTGGCATCACTGGCTTTTATTATACTCGAATAGAGGTAAAGTATACACTTGGGACCTCCACATTAGCCTAAATTGGCTCAAGTCAGGAGCCAAGAAGTGATTGATGTAGCAACTGTGCAGCAGATTTTCGAGATTATTTATTTATTTGAAATTTCCTAGTTTGGATGTGTATTTGAGGGCTTTTTTTTCATAGTTAAGGGATGTGCTCTACAAAAAATATCGAGGTTTAGGCAGAAAGTGAAGAACACATTGCAAATTTGGGCAAAAAAAAATGAACATCAGAAACTGGCCTAAAATTTAACTTCCTGATGATTTTTCTGTTGTAGCCTACGAAATATGTTATTCAACATATCGGCTTTCCGAATTCCACTACAGCATTTTTTCTAATTGCTCCCAGATTAACCCAGGTACGTTTAGGGTTAACTATGTTAATTGTTAGATGTTAGTTAGCTACAGTTGAAATTTTCCTCATGTGTCAAAATATGTCTGGAATATTTCAGGAACGCCTTGGCGTGCAAGACTGGCAATAATGTATACATACGGAGGCCCTCAGCTACCCTGGTGTAAACACCGGTCATGCACTGTCGAAAAGAAAGGGTCAAAAGAGCACTGATGATAGATATATTTAGTCCATCCATGGTAATGATAAAATTATTTCCTATTGGCGTACGTAATATTCCATCTGACCAGTACTGCAGATTTCTGCTAGTATTTTGCCAGCAAACTCTGCTGATAAAATCAAGATGATTTGAGATGGTTGGGATAATAGGGGATATGATGATGACATTTGGCAGGAGGGGCATGGGTTCTCGAAATGATTTTATTTTGAGCACAAAATATGGTAATTGAGTAGACTAACTTGCATAACTTTACAATGAACCTAGTAAATAAGTAGGGATATTATTTAGCACACAGTTTCTTATAGATTATAACCCTTATTTTTACCCTAACTTTGAAGGATATATACGATGGAAATGTTTCTTTTGTTCACGGAATTGCATTTTTCTTCGGATATATATCTTCCTTAGAACCTAAGTGTCCTACTAGGGTGGTACTTTAGTGCATCTCAATAATATTCATGAGGGGCGTGGCCAAAGGTACTTTCACTGAAAAGTGCTTGTAACACCTCTATCTCAGCAGTGGCATTGTGGATTGATGTAATGCTTGGCACATGGATTGTCCATGGTAAATAGATGATTCCTATTGATTTTGGTGCCAATCTAATTATTATTAATGAGTGGGCGGGGCTTAGAAGCAATTTATTTAGGAGGTGGGTGTAGGTCATTACTGTAGTGCATCTTATTGATGTCATACTTGGCATGTGGATTGCCCATGGTGAGTAGATGATCCTTGTTGATTTTGATGCAAATTCCAATAATATTAATGAGTGAGCGGTGTAATTCTTAAACATATATCGGCAACAATATTTGTCCGATTTCGACCAAACTTGTAATGGTGGCACTTGTCATTATGCACTGGAACCGGTTAAGTTAGCACTAGCCTACAGTGTTTTCTTAGCAAGTAACTAGATGTGGTTGCATGAAACATGTAATGAATTAATGGCCATACCAGACTGAAACTGCACTTCGAAGAGGCAAAAAAAAAAAAAAAAAAAAAAAAAAAAAAAAAAAACCTTCTCGGTTTTCTCGTTCACTTAATATAGACCGCTGTCAGGGACATCACCAGTGGGGGATGGCGGGCTCCTTCAAAAGGGTGGTAGCGTAGTGCAGTGGAATGAGTGAATGCCCGGATTACCTGCACTGCAGAATCCCGGGTTCGAACCCCACTCGTGCATTGATACTTGCTCGTCAAAAGCTGCTTTGCAGTTGTTGACGGTTTTGTGATTTCGGATCATAAGGTTCCTTGGTTAAGTTATAGTTACGTAATAGTTACACGCCTGCCTCGTTAGTCTGTAAACACTATTCAAGAAGAGAAGGCGAGCATTCGCCGGTGTTCATCGATGAGCTCACATAGCCTCAGGGTTCTCGATGAGCCATAGTTGGCTTCCTGAATCCGTTGATATCTAAATCTAATTCAAATCTAAATCTCACCCTTCCAATCTTGATCAAATCGACAATAGTTGGACAATTGGTGGGGGGGTCCCCCCCCACATACCTACCCACCTATCATAAACAGAGGGTGTCACGGGCAGGGTGTGGGGAACAGGTTTAGGAAGCCAACTATGGCTCATCGAGAACCCTGAAGCTATGTGAGCTCATCGATGAACACCGGCGAATGCTCGCCTTCTCTTCTCGAATAGTGTTTAGAGACTAACGAGGCAGGCGTGTAACTATTACGTAACTGTGTCACGGGCCCCCTTCCCCCACACCCTGCCCGTGACACCCTCTGTCTATGATAGGTAGGTAGGTAGGTGGGGGGAGGGGGTGCACTGTGCGCCAGTCGGTATTTTCGACTGCCGCACTGCAATTTTCTAACTGAATTTCTACTCATATGAAGGTTTCACCCACAACTTCTCGGACATTAGCAATAGTGTTGTGTCAGAAAAATAAAAATTCCGATTGCCGGCATGAAAACTCATTCATCAGTTCCATATCATGTGGTGTAATTTGTACCGAATGTGCTGTTAAAAACGTGAATATTGTATATGATAACCAAAACGTTCAAATTGTTGCACTCCAATCTGACAATTTGCTAACTGAATTCCTGCTCATACAGTACGAAAGTTTTTCCTGTGGGATTTCGGACAAAGAAAACAGAAGAAAAAAAAGTGTTCGTGTTGCGCACAGTTTTGTTGCTTTTCGTTTCACGTACAGTGTAAAACAATTTGCTGTTAAAAACATGAAGATTTCACATGATGATAACCAACAGTTTTTGACTGCCCCATGCACTCCAAATTTCCAACTAATTTCCTGTTCATACGAAAGTGAGAAAAAAAACTGAAAAAACCTGGCCATTAATTTTACATTAACATTTTCGCATGAAGGCTACAATTAGCAGATTAACATGTCAGCAAAATAAAAATTCTGACTGCTGACACTAAAAGTGTTTATTTTCTTCGCACTTCGCATAGAGTTTTGTTACATTTCCTTGTCATGTGACTACTTGTGCCGAATACGCCGGTAAAGGCGTGAAGATTATACATGGTAACCAAAACTTTTTGATACGCTTTGTTATGTCATCTGGTGTTATTTGTGTCGAGTGTGCCATTTATAATCCACAGATTGGATATTACAGCCAAAACTGTTTGTCTTGTCTTCTTAAATTGTGTCACAGTTGCGAATGTTATTTTCAAATTCATTTTGTGCGCTTTGAGCGCAGTGGCCCACACTAGTATACTGTATATCTTCATACCTTGTTATGTAATGCTATGTGGCGAATGTGTCATTTATACCCCATCCATCGAATATGACACTCTTTTTTTGAGGGATCCGTACGCTGTAATGTTGCCTTCACATTTGCTTGCCATTTGCTGCCACATACAGCGAAAACGTTTGTGGGCATTAGCATAATACAATTCAAAGTCATTTTGCGTGCTTCACGCCCAGTGGCCTATAGTCTCTTTCTTTATACCTTGTCATGTAACGCTATGTACCAAATTTGCAAGTTACAAGTCAACCATTGGATATACCTCATATTTGTTTGCGCTTTCCATGCGCAGTAATGTTGTTGTCTTATTTCCTTGCCATGTGATTTTACTTGTGCCGAAGATCAAACACGATAATCCTTTTCATAAATTTGCTTAAGTTCATTGGTACCCCTCCATCCCAATCCTGGCGGGCCACTTCGGCAGTCAGAATTTTCTGGCTCATCTCATTCAGTTGGAATTTCAGACACCTACACCTCCCCAATCAAAATATCCTTGCTACGTCCCTGATAACAATGTTAAAAATACATGCAAAGGCATTCTTGCGCTACGCAGGCCCTCGCTCAATAACATGCTACGTTGCTGAATTGGTATTTAATACAGTAACACAATAAGTTTTTCAGTTCATTTGTATTTTAGCCAAATTATACTGAATGCTTTGTTCTCAAAAATGTACTAATTTCCCTATCTTAGGTGCTCCGCAAGATCATGTCCTACCTAGAGTTCCGTCATCGGCAGACAGCATCCTTGGTTTGCACAACCTGGTTTGAAGCAACTCAGTACCCGCAGTCCCTTGCATTAACGCGTATCAACCTGAAGACTGTTAAGATTCCGAGAGTGATCTTGGCTGGCTTGGGTCAGAGGAAGATACCAAACCTGATCATCAAACTTGATTATGACGATGCCGTTATTCAAGATATTGCAAGTTATTTGGTCTCGTCAGACGTCACTGACCTGTGCCTGACTGGGCAGTTCAGTGCCTGGGCTATTGTCTGGAGTATGCAGCAGTTCCCCAACCTACAAAACCTTAACATCCAGCCTGATCTGTTTGACTTTGATTCATTCTTTTGTAACAATAAGGGATTAAGTGATGCCTTGAAGCAGTTGCCACAAATGATTGTTCATTTTCCTTGTAAATTCAGGATGGGCCAAGTAATGAAGTTCCTCTGCTGTCTGTCAGGTCGTCTAAAGGGGATTTCATTACGCTTTGTAAGTAACTGCTGTGGTAACATAGAATTCCTGTACCAAGGTACTGCCTTAACAAAGTCTCCTGCACTTGTTCAAAGTTCACGGGAGGTGGGCTCGGGTTTTGGGACTTGGGTCTATTTGTCATACTGTCGTGATTTTCATGATTTAGTAAACATGCCAAACTTGAATCTGCGGTCTTTAAGATTAGGGACCAGTGATGAGGAAGGTTATAAATTGCTGTCCTTCAATTCAGGCCTGTATTTGAAATCCTTGTATTTCAAGCCCTTGTATTTGAAGTCCTGTAATATCCACTCTGTTGAAGAGAAAACCATCTATTAGGTCCTTATCGTGCTCTGGAATGAAGTATCCCATACTAGTAGGAGGCAGCGATAATTTTATTTGGCAGTCATTTTCAGGGCTGGCCAGACATTAACATACTTGATATCAACCGTGATCATTACATGAATGCGGATAATGAATTCAACTGTGTAGATTTCCATGTGGTAGACGGTAGAAATGGCCCTGTGAAGCATTTGGCCATTAGAATGACATCACATGTTGACAATTATGCAATGATTTCATTGAGACAATATATCCCGGGACTCCAAAAGCTTGATATTCATGAAGATCCAAACACATCTGACATTTTGGGGATGTGCATGGTGACCGAGTCATTCCGTAATATTGAGGAGTTGAAGCTAGATTGCTCTAAGAAGTACAACATTGATGCTGAAATCCTAGTTGGATCCATCAAAATGAATGGTAGCAGCTTTGCAAATCTACAGGTCCTCCGCCTTGAAGAATGCAGGAATCTAACCGATGATGACCTCGAAGGACTACACCTTCCTAAGCTGAAACGACTGTGGTTAATGCAGTCTTCCAATATCACGGACCGAGGAGTCGCCTCAGTTGTAGCATCCTGCAATCCTACTCTTTAATTATTGGCGATTGATGAATGCCACCAGATCACTGACGAAAGTGTGAAGGCAATTGCTCTGCGTTTCAGGTACCTAATATTCCTGTTTGTATCTCAATGCTCCCAAATCACCCGCCAAATGTCAGGGGTTCTCGCAGAGAATTGTCAGATGGTGGAGCTCATTGATGTTGACGGCTGCAACCCACTGTTTGTCAGTGCACTGACGGAGCTGCAGAATACAATGTTATTCCTTCGTAGATCAATAGGCAGCTATGATGATTAACGCTATGAATCATACATTAGACCGCGACATTCCAATTCCTGTCCAGCTTCTCGATAGATAAGATTATTAATGCTTATCATTGGCAGCCAGGTGTGTTTGTTTGATTTTAAAACTTTGTGGAGCACAAGAGTGACATAACAAACGTAATTGATTTTCACAAAATTTAAAGGTTTTTTCCCCCTCCCCTAAATCTGCTAGACATTTGCAGTACTGGTCAGCTCAATTGAAGTTGTGTATGGCACTTTGACCGAATCCTTTTCAGTATTCATTTGTACGGCATGAATGGACTGGAATTGCCTATTCCAATGCTTCAATTTCAGGTCATGTATCTCCCTCCACCTTTTTCAATTTGATAAGGGCTAGATATCTGTATTTAAAAATATGAATCGCTGTCATTCTATGAAAAAAACAAGGGTATATACTAAACATGAGCCTAGCCTGTCTGATTAACATAATTCTCAGCCCATACTTCTAAGTTTCAAACTATGCAAAATTCTAAACTTTTAGCCAATTTTTTCCTAAATTTATGTTATTTTTGACAGTATCTGATATTGAATGATCCCACTAACCAATAAGAAACATTTTAATCTTTAGCTGGAATACACACTCACCAAGCTCCTTTAATGCGAAGACAAGAATGCAGGTCAGCAATATTTTTGTCTTCTGGTTTCAATCAGTGTCCTACAGAAGAACGAACTCAACATTTTATCGAAATCTTCAGAAATTTATGTTATTTTTGACAATATCTGATATTAAATGATCTCACTAACAAGTAAAACACTTTAATCGTTAGCTGAAATACAAACCACCGAGCTCCTTTGAAGCAAACACAAGAATGCAGGGCAGCCATATTATTTGTCTTTTGGTTTTAACCCATTCAATGTCAACCGACGAATGCCGGGGCAAACTCTTCCTTGTTTACGCGCGGCTCGTCACTGTACTACTGGCCAGCTTTTTCAACCATGTGCCCGGGATGCCCAAGCATGAAAGCTGTTACGTAACCTCTGTAATGTGTAGAGAAAGCGATCAGCTGCCCCCGGTGTTGACATAATGCGACAACGGCATCGAGAGGCCAATGGCCAACAGAAGAGTAGATGTCTGCTTACTAACTTTACTTCATGTTTTTATACGAAAAAGTTCACATTTCTTCCATTTTTAGCTCAAAACAGCTATAGCTGTTTGAGCTATTGTGATCCGCCGCCGTCACTCTATCTATTTATGTATCTATCTATGTATCTATCAATGTATCCTTCTGTCCACACTTGTTCAATTGATCCTGTAGCGCACATGCTTCGATGGCTTTCGATGAAACTTGGACACAGTGACCATTGAGGCCATTGAGTGGTGGTCAGAGATTTGGGGTCAACGGTCATCTAGTGGTCAGTTGGGGTCATTTTATGAAGCACGCTAAATGTATCTCCTACAGATTTGATGGCACAGTGTTGAGGGTTTGACATAATCACACTTGGGTAATGCTTCTTCTGAGGCAGCAAAAATTCTCCTTGAAGTAACCGGCACAAACCACCTTTCCCAGATGGTTCACGAACCGACTCGTAATAACAATATTTTAGACCTTGTCTTCACAAACAACCCGCCAGCTATCATTTCAACAAACATCATCCCTGGTATAAGCGATCATGAAATCGTTGAGGTCACAGTTAATATCTCCCCTCCTCGTAAAAAGTTGCCAAAACGTAAAATATACCTAAAATATAAGGCAGATGTTGACAATATTAAACTGGGCCTTGCTGACCTAAAAGATAATTACTTCTCAAAACTTCAACATTCTGCTGATGTCAATGAAAAGTGGAGCTTCTTTGAAAAAGGGATTAAACTCGTTATTGACAAACATATTCCCCATAAAATTACATCCACCAAACTGAATCTTCCTTGGTTCACCAG
>JAODUJ010196912.1:0-10644 GCA_027564615.1 Psolus chitonoides
TGAACCGTCTGATGACCACCCTGGGGAACACCAAGCCTCACTTTGTCCGTTGCATCATCCCCAACGAACACAAGAAGCCAGGCGTGATCGACTCCCACCTGGTACTTCATCAGCTGGCCTGTAACGGTGTGCTGGAGGGCATCCGTATCTGTCGTAAAGGATTCCCCAACCGGATCGGCTTCAACGAGTTCAAGCAGAGGTGACACAAATGAAATATTCTTTGTTTTTGGTTATTTTTGTGTAGTTCACAGAACCCTACTTTGTGACTCTTAAGGTGATGTAGTGGGATAATCAGTAGTGCTTACAACGCTCTAGATCTAAGGGTTGGAGTTCCCAGTCCCATCTGGGGTGCTATGGTGTGTCCTTGAGCAAGACGCTTTTCTCCACCTGCTCCAGTCCACCCAGCTGAAAACGGGTACTAGCTTCACCCTTACAAAATACCTGTGTCAACCTGCGGCAGAAAACTGCGAGAACACATATGGCAAAAAAAACCCCCACATATGAACATGTGTGTCAAACCCATTAATTTGGAACCAATTTGACACAGGTTTCCATGTTTTGTACACACTTTTTCACACATTGCCACAGGTTTTCCACACCTTGACACAGGTTTTTCAGATATATGTTATGGCATGTGAAAATGCGGGAAAAACTGTGTCACCTAATTGAAAAATGTGTGGCACACATGTGGTAAACCTGAGGCAATAATAATTTTTGCCTGACATAATTACTCAAAGAATGACTTTCACAACCTATGTCATAGACCACAGATTTTCACAAGTTACATTTTTGACACATGTTCGACACAGGAACCTGTTTCAACCTGTGCCGTGCAACCTTTTCCCCTACAAACCTGTGGTAATGTGGGGCAGTTTTCAAATGACACACATTGTCAAGCAAAAAGCTGTGTCAAAACATGGGAAAAACCTGTGTTTTTGGAACCTTTTGACACAGGTTTTTCATAAGGGAATCTGGGGTTATCCAGCGATGAACCGATGACCTGTTTCGAAGGAGTGATATACTCTTGTTCGCCTCACATCAAGGGAAACTGAAATTTGGGAAATTACATAAATAAATATGATTATAATGGCTGAGAAAGTTTTCCATTATTTCCAGTTAGGTTACAAGCTTTGGCTGAGAATTTTGTGTTTATAGGGTAGGGGCAGGTGCTCCAAATTGGGTACATTGACAATACTCTACATGTAAGGGTGAGGTTCTTGTATCAAGATCGAGGAATTTGTCATGACCTGTGGCCTATCCCCTCATCATCAGTAACCTGGTAAAGACCGTAGGTGCACATTTGCTCAGTCAAAAGTAAAAAAATGTAAGGAAAAGGGACAGAAGGAGAGGAAAATTGAGAAAAAAAGAAGAAGATGAGGGAAAGGAAACGAGAAAGAGAAACGGGATGAAAAGGAGAGAAAGGGAAAAATTTGGCTGGAATTTTTTTCAGTGAAATGGGGAAAACAAGAGGAGTTGGCAGGAATGTTTTGTAGCTTTGCAAACCTCCCTTACGAAAAAAAACCTGTATCAAACTGCGTAAGAAACCACACGTGAACACACATGGCAATGAGTAAAAAACACGCATTTTCTACACGTGAACACACTGTGTCAAACATGTGTATTTGGAACCAATTTGACATAGGTTTCCATTTTTTGACACACTTTTTCCACACATTGCCACAGGTTTTCCACACCTTGACACATGTTTTCAAACATATGTCATTGCATGTGAAAATGTAGGGAGAACTGTAGTATGGAATTGACACGTGTGAAAAATGTGTGGCAAACATGTGGTAAACTTGAGGCAATATTAACTTTTTCCTGACATAATTACATAATGGATGACCTTCACGACCTGTGTCACAGACCACAGATTTTCACAAGTTAGATTTTTACGGCACATGTTTGACACAGGAACCTGTGTCAACCTGTGTTGTGTGACCTTTTCCCAAACAAACCCGTGGTAATGTGTGGCACACATTGTTATGCAAAAACCTGTGTTTTTGGAACCTCTTGACACAGGTTTTTTTTGTAAGGGCTAAACATAAAGGGCTGGCTGAAGGCCATGACTACACCCCTGGCAGCCAACATTACTTTTTTATGATGTCAGTAGAAACAAGGAATTTGGGCCATTGAGTAGGAAAAACTGCTTTTTCAGTGTTGGCAACCCAGCCTCATGATTGTATTTTCATTTCTGCTTGCAGGTACTCCATCCTGGCGCCCTCTGCCGTCCCGCAGGGGTTCATGGACAGCCGTAAGGCCGCTGACCTGCTACTTCAGTCACTAGACCTGGACGCCAACGAATACAGGATGGGATTCACTAAAGTGAGTTGTACAATCTGCTGCTCTAGTTTAGTTAAATGAGTTTAGGGTTCAGAGACCTGAACTCCATGGAATACAGGATGGGATTGATTCACCAAAGTGAGTTGTACAATCTGCTGCACTAGTTTAGGTAATGAGTTTATGGTTCACTGAGACCTGAACTCCAGATAAACTTAGGATGGGATTGATTCACCAAAGTGAGTTGTACAATCTGCTGCTCTAGTTTAGGTAATGAGTTATGGTTCACTGAGACCTGAACTCCAATGAATTCAGGATGGAATTCACTAAAGTGAGTTGTACAATCCGCTGCTCTAGTTTAGTTTAATAAGGTTAGGGTTCACTGAAAACCTGAACTCTAAAGAATACAGGAAGGGATTGATTCACTAAAGTGAGTTGTACAATATGCTGCTCTAGTTTAGTTAGATGAGTTTACGGTTCACTGAGACCTGAATTCTAAAGAATACAGGATGGGATTGATTCACTAAAGTGAGTTGTACAATCCGCTATTCTAGTTTAGTTAAATGAGGTTAGGGTTTGCTGAGACCTGAACTCTAAAGAATACAGGATGGGATTGATTCACCAAAGTAAGTTGTACAATCTGCTGCTCTAGTTTAGTTAAATGTGTTCAGGGTTCACAGCGACCTGAACTCCAATGAATTCAAGATGGGATCATTTACCAAAGTGAGTTGTACAATCTGCTGCTCTAGATTAGGTAAATGAGTTCAGGGTTCACAGAGATCTGAACTCCAATGAATTCAAGATGGGATTATTCACTATAAAGTGAGTGGTACAATCTGCTGCTCTAGATAAATTAAATGAGTTGAGGGTTCACAGCGACCTCAACTCCAATAAACTTAGGATGGGTTTCACTATCAAGTGAGTTGTACAATCTGCTACTATAGGTCAGGTAAATGAGTTTAGGGTTCACAGCGACTCACAGAAACCTGAACTCCAACAAATTCAGGATGTGATTCATTAAAGTGAGTTCACAACTGTGTTGCTATATAGCCTACAAAATCCTGTTTTTGCTCAAGTGGTGGTTTCAAAGGTTTTAAATGACAGAAGAATACTGTGGTGGAATCATGGTTCTTCGTACCTGGGTATGCAAAAACCTGCACAATCTGACTGCTCATCATCATTGTCATCATCCGGTTTTCCGTCTGTGTTTCCGTTAAGAGGTTAGACGTGTGGCGGACCCAGCTGCCTTCCTCCATCTGTCATAATCTTTTACATTGGCAAGGACAATTCTCCTCACGATGAAGTTACATTCATTTCTTTTCTGACTTTCCCCCAAAGGTGTTCTTCCGTGCCGGCGTCCTCGGTCGTCTAGAGGAGTGGCGTGACGAACGTCTCAGCAAGATCTTGTCCTACATGCAGTCTCGTGTCCGTGGCTACCTCATGAGATGCACCTTCAAGAAGCTCTTGGAGCAGCGCATCGGTCTACAGATCCTGCAGAGGAACATCCGTAAATACCTGGTGCTGCGTAACTGGGGCTGGTGGAGGCTCTACACCAAGGTATGGACGGCTTACTCTTCTTCTTATTGTGTCTTAGACGCAACTCTGCTCCAGAGTGGTGGTAGAATTCACAGCTTACTATAAGATTGCCACTTAGGTCTGGTTTTTGTCATCGAATAAAATTATGTGTGAGCGGGAGTGGATCAGTGGAGTGAAAACTTATTCATTCCTCCTGATCATCTTGATATCATCTTTTATTTACTTAGGTAAGCACCGGGGTTTTTCGCGATTTCAAATGGCAAAATGCGGGGCTCGTTTTTCTAAATGCGCGACTTTGCGCTTTACATTGTTCATTGTATGTTATTCAACCCAGGAACACGAAAAAAATGTTGCTAAAACACTGTGGAAAGTTACTCTGTGTCAAGTTTTGATACGCCATGACCTACCTATTTGAAATGAGCTTGATCTATGGCACTGAAGCATGGCTGCAACACAATGATGTCCATTCAATACATTGAAATAGGCTGCGTGATAACTGTTCGTTTATTCACCCATTCGGGGTTCTATTCAAGGTGTTTAGCAATTTGCAATAAATTTTACAACTTCTGGAAGCTAGGTGAGTCGTCTTTTTAATTTTAGCCGATGTTGGCATAATAATATAAACTTGGGGTTTGAATTATTGATCAGTTCTTGTTGTTTATTGGGGAATTTACATTGAAAAATAGTGCTCTTGGGGCAGAATCCCAAAATGTGCAATGGTACTAATGCCTCATGGAGACCCAAAATTCACGATTTTTGCGCGATCGCGCAAAACCCTGGTGCCTAACTTAGGGAATAAACTGCAACCGGGAGACTTTTACTGGGGAATAAACAGTCCAGACACCAAATTTAGCTGAATAACGAATGAGGCGAAGTGGAGTCCTTCAGTCAGCTAAACTTTGAGTCAATACTGTTTAATAACCAATAAAAGTCGACCTGTTGTAGTTTATTCCTATTGTACAACCAAAATTTCTCAATTTCTTTCTAATTTGTTATTGAAAACCAGGAAAACATATTTTTTATATTGTTATTAAGACTTGGGCAAGTCCATTAACAGATAGGGGCACGGCCACCAATAAACCAATCCGATGCCTGCTTTTGTGACGGTTTCCAGGTCTTCGACAGTCTCTTTACATACAATATACGCTCTATATGTATTGCATCATATTGTATGCACTAATACTAATGACTGTTCATTGGAAACACATAAAACAGTCTCTAGCTGCTCCCTACTGTTCCCGAGGTGTAATCTCTAAAACTCAGTGACTACTGACTGTTTGTTGCAGAATAATGGATGACCATGTGACACAGATTAGCCAATCAGATTTTCAACTCCGATTCAGACTTTAACCGTAAATGCTCGAAACTTATTTCATTTTGTTTAATTTTGTTGGCAGGTCAAGCCTTTGCTGAATGTAGCCCGTGCTGAGGATGAAATGAAAGTCAAGATTGCCGACCTCGAGAAAGCTCTGGCCAAGGTCAAATCTGAGGAGGCGAACAGGTTGGAACTCGAATCGAAGAACGCAAATATCCTCCAGGAAAAGAACGAGCTCTTCACGCTCCTACAGAGCGTGAGTATATCAGTTTATTGTAGTGTCATAGACACATATGGGGCAGTACCTGGAATTGAAGAATAAAAGTATACTGCAAGCGAAGACATTATAATGGTAGACCCCAAACTCAAATTGGTGAACTGACTATCCATGGAGGCCAAAATAGCGGGGCAGAAGTTAATTAGTCAACTATTAATTAATTAGGTAAATATTTTCGGGGCTGGGGCTGAGTGGATAGAGGCAGTGGCAATATTCACGTTGATGTCACGCAACGTGTTTCACCCGTTCCAGTATCGAATCGCGTCCGGGCCATAGTAGTGTGGGGTTTTTATCCAGGAGAAATCCACAGTTTTCCTGGGCGAACGAACTGGTCTCCTAACTTGAAAAAAGATCCAAAATTGACCAAAAATGTAAATTGGATAGCCACTTGATGTGTAGCATAAGTCATAGGCCTTTCGGCCTCCTCCACAGATGTGGCAGCGTGGCGTTGCAAAATAATCTGGTATGTTAAGTTACAGATATATGCTAGTTCTACCACAATTAAGCTATTACATAATGCAGAAAAAATGGTTTGTTTACAACTTTATAGTTGCAAGATGCAATATGACACTTTTTAATTGTTGTAATTTTAACAGGAACAAGAAAATGCTGCTGAACTTGAGGAGAATTTGAACAAGATGTCATCCCAGAAATCTGAGCTCGAAACCCAACTGCAGGTATGTCATGATAGTCCTGGGCATAACTGAATAGTTGGTAAACAATGGAATCATATGCTGGGCATTCTTGAAATATTTGGTAAATTCTCTCAGCTGTTCCAACCAGTGTTCACACTTTCAAAGAAATTGGGGAATTTGATAAATTTGGGAAATGACAAAATTTCAAGAAATTTCGGGATACCCTGTGACTTTGTGAATGTCAAAGAAGAATTAATTAGAGCCCTGGGATTTTTGTCTTTTGGTCACGTTGCACCTGAAACCAAACATTTATTTTCTCATTAGATGAAGAGAAATAGCATGGTAAGCATTTTTGTTACTATTTAACGTGATCGTACGGCCTGAAATATATCTCGGGAAATGGTCACCTTATTTCAGGAAATTTGAGGGTGCATTTCAGGAAATCAGTTTCGAAAATGTGGAAACACTGGTTCCAACAACTGATTGTTGTAAGAATCCATTACTCGCAAGCGATACATTCAGATATTTATGCAGTGAAAAAGGACAAGTTGCTTGTAGCAAACAACATATTTACAAGAAATGGTAGCCTGGTACTAAAGGCTGGGTATTCCTTCAACACTTGTGTGTATGAGTGTGTATGAGTGTGTGTGTGTGTGTCTGATGTCAAGAAGTTACTCCAGGGAGTACAGTCTGTGAGTTGCTGCCCAGAGAAAATACACCCTCCCCCTATAATAGTAGTATGCCCAGTTCTAGCTCGGAGAAAATATCAAACCAGGTGAGAATTAAGTACTGTAGTTGGCGTGATGAACATTCGACACCACATCCACACGAGAAATTTGAAAAGACTGCACCATTTTGTATCCAAGCACCCAAAATTATTCAAAATTTTCCCTCCCCCAGCAGACACCCACAATATCCTTCATAGCAGGTT
Source organism: Psolus chitonoides (assembly GCA_027564615.1). Taxonomy (NCBI): domain Eukaryota; kingdom Metazoa; phylum Echinodermata; class Holothuroidea; order Dendrochirotida; family Psolidae; genus Psolus; species Psolus chitonoides. Next base: position 6,975 of record JAODUJ010196912.1, read on the forward strand.
TGAACATGTACTATCATACCATATATTCTTAGATTTACATATGCAACCCCCACGACAGCTTTTACACTCGCACATTTTCAGCAATGTTGGAAAGTCTGAAATTCTATTGTGTTGGTATAAGTAGCCCAGACAGTAATAACACAATAGTAAGCAGTTAGTACGGTGTATCAGAGTGTGTATTCTCTTCTCAGACTGTAGAACGATTCTCTCGATTATCTCTCATACATGTTCATAAATAGGTGAATTTACATGGAGTAATAGGAGTCATTTCTTAGAGATATAAATGAAAGTACAAGTATTATGTAATGTTCAAATATTTGGAAGTATTATGCAGAGCTTAGTTTAGTTTAGTAGAAACAGGGTCAGTAAGGACAGTAGTCCTCATCATCTGCACCACACCAATGAGAATCAAAAACAAGACACCCCCCCCCCTTGAAAAATACTAAAACACCCAACCATGATTATGGAAAAGCTTGTCAAGGGAATTCTTAAAAGCATTCACACTTGTCAACATTACCACAGTTTCTGGAAGGCTAGTCACTTCTTCTACCACTCTCTGTGAATCTTCTGACACCTAGTCTACAACTTGCCAGATGTATGTATAGAGTTCACATGCTGGAAGTATGTTATAGTAGTAAGTATAAATAATAAGTAATTATGAATAAGTGATACAGATGAGAACACAACAAATTCTAATGACACTTTTGTTCAATGCAGTGCTCTCTCGAATGTTGGGTACACTTTGAGTACACAGTGTGTATTATTCAATAGTGAGAGCAAAATTCGAACTGGGTGCTAAAATTCGAACTGGGTGCTAAAATTCACACTTGGTTGCTGAAAATTCAAACTGATGAGTGCTCAAATTCAAATTGAGTGCTGAACATAACAAATTCAAACTGGTCGGTGCAGCACCCAATTTGAATAGCCCTAGTTGGAACTCTGGTATGAATTGAGCAGGATGATAATTCTGAGAAGGTTGCATCATCGGTCTGATCCTTCAAATAACTATGTACCAGGCAGAGTTTCATTGTTGGGGGGGGGGGGCAGATTCTGCCAGTCCCCCATCCATTAAAAAATGGGCAAATCCTCCCCCATCATCCACTTGTCCCTGTTTTTTAGCCAGAGCTCCCCCCACATCTGGGCCGTGCCCCCATTCGATTGCTGGAATATACTGAAGACATCTTGAATTCAAACGACAGTAGAGTAACTTTTGTAGCTTAGTTCTGTCACTCGATTACATCATACACCACTATGCTGTTAGCTTGAGTACTTGTTATTAGAAAGAGTTGGAAGAAGAATCTCCCCATCATTGGAATTCCCCTCTTTTCTCTCCATCTGACTACATCCCTGACTGCAAGGCGTCCTCGAAATGGCCACCTCCCCCTTCCCCGGAAAATAAATAAAACCCTGCCAGGATCATTAAGGATTGTTGATTATTTTGTTGTTGTTTCTAATAAATCTGATTTCCTTCCCACAATTCTTAGGAACTAACAGAACGCCTTGAGGAGGAGGAAGATTCTAACGCCAACGTCAGCGCCAATAAGCGCAAGCTGGAACAGGAATGTGGGGAGCTGAAGAAGGATATAGAGGACTTGGAAATCACCCTCTCCAAGGTACATCTCATTGCCTAACAGGATAAACATATGGAGTGCCCATGAGGCCTAAGTTGTCTATATAATGTTGGCATGCCCTGAAATCACCATATCCAAGGTACATCTCATTGCCCAACATGCTATACATATAGGCTGCCAACAAGGAAGTTGTTTATATGAAGTTGGAGTGCCCAGAAATCGCCCAATCCAAGGTACATTGCATTGCCTAATATGATATACATATAGGCTGCCAACAAGGCCTAAGCTGTTTATATAATGTTGGAGTTTCCAGAAATCATCCTATCCAAAGTGCATCCCATTGCCCAACATTCTATACATACGGGCTGCCAAATGGAGCCTGGGTTTCATCAATGTTCATCAGAGGATGTAGAAATTACCATGAGGTAGATTGTATTGTCCAACACATATTACACATGGGCTGCCAATGCATCCTAAGTTGGTTATATAATGTTGGAGTTCCCTGGAAATCATCTTATCCAAGATACATTTTATGTTCTGATAAACATTACATATGGGCTATCTGTGAGGCCTAAGTTGTTTATATAATATTGCCTAAAGGAACTGGGTACCCCATCCAAGGTGCATCTCATTACCTAAAATGCTTCTCATATTGCTAAACATTGAGATCGTTTGAATGTGTTATGGGTGTCCTGGAAAAAAACATATCCTATGATACATCTCATAGCCTTACATGTTGGCTACCAATGATGCCCAAGCTCTGTAATGTAGGCCTATACTGTGAAAGACTTTGGAAAACAATTACCTCATGCATGGTATCTCTCATCTCTCGTAGCTTTATATCTTTCTGGAATGCTGCTGTGATTATGGTTGACAGGAATTTCAGTCAAAAAGCAAAGGCCTGTCGGGCAACAAATGTCTAGTTATGAATGAGCTCTCCAATGTCCTTCAAAATCCTTCTCATGAAGTTTTGAGTTTCTGGGTTACTAAGACTTTCTGGCCAGTGGACCACTTATTACCCCATAATTTTTGTTTGCAGACCACCCTACATTTTCCAATGTCATTAATCAGGCCTGCACACTTTGGCAGACACATAGCATTTTGTAAAACATTATTTTCTGGCATACAACTGGTCTGAAAACCCCAGGTTGCATAACACAGGTTTAGCAGTTTGGTGTTTCACTGAGATCAACATTAACACGTAATACATTGAATTCTCACTCTAGGCTGACGAGGACAAGAAAGCCAAGGATGTAACCATCAAGACCCTCCAAGAGGACATCGCCCATCAGGAGGAGGTCATCGCCAAGGTCAGCAAAGAGAAGGCTGCCCTCGAAGAGCTCCAACAGGTGAGTGAGAGGATGATATGTTGATCTTATACCTGATAAGAAATAAGAGAATTCGATATCGGATCAGCCAATATTTTGTATATCTGCCAAACATTGGATCGACAAAAAAAAATTGCTGATGTTTACCGATTTCGGAAAAGAAAGTTGCGGATCATTTTGAGCAAGAAAATTGGGTCGTTTGTCTCAATATTTATGGTATTGTACACAGGAGTGTAGCACCGGATTTGTTAGTGGTGCAGCAACAGGGATCCGGGGAGAAACACCAAGCGGGGTTCATAGGGGCAGAGCCATCTTTTCATGATCGCGAATAGTATTCTCACATGTATTTAGCCTATATATCAATGGTACGAGGTATTTTGGTTCTTTGGTCTGTTTGGTTCTCATTAGTTTTCCATTTTTGTTTCATTATCACTTTTTGTGGGCGTGTAAGTGGTGCGGCTAGCGCTGCACCAACTGCACCGGCTCTGACAGGCCTGATTGTACATCAGAATCAAACCTAAAAAGTCACTGTTAACAGGCCGGTGTTATATAATTAGCAAAAACCGCCCATGATATTTTCTGAAGAGATATTCTGGCAGGCTGTATGGTGTATGACAGTACATTGATACATGCACGATTCTTTCTCAATGCAGTTGATTTGATTTGATTTGAGTTATACTACGGGTTCAGGAAGCGACTTAAGGCTCATTCGAGGAACCCTGGCCATGTTGATCGTGGATGAGCACCGGCGATAACTCGCCTTCTCTTTTC
>JAODUJ010197023.1:0-10644 GCA_027564615.1 Psolus chitonoides
GGGGGGTGGCAGGGGTGGTGCATGACTTCACTTTACAATAATTTACTGTTTGAAATTTCGACGACCATGGGATCTTTCTAAAGAAATGAAGGGATGTGCTATATGTTCCCCCATCCCACCTCTGTCACCCTAAAACTGATACCCATATGGCATACAATAACAATATATTATTATAAAGTGTAAATTGGACTTTGTTGGGATATACGAGCTAGGCAAAAATTATGCACTCTGACATGTATTGGCAATTTATAGTAACTGTCTGTTCACAGTATGAACCTGTAGGTATATTTTTAACATGACATTATATTATTGATAGTTTTATTTTATTCTATTTAAATCCTCAAAATACTCATATAGGATCATCTATAGGAATCTCAATAAAAACCTGACAAATTACTGTATCTCATTATGCCAGGGGTGTAGCATCATGTCAGAAAAGTGAGGGGGCACGAACAATACCGGATTAAGCAAATGCAGGGCATTTTAGAAGTGCGGGGCATTTTAGAAGTGCGAGGCCCCCTGATTCTCGCAAGGATGGAACTGCACGCGGGCATGCACTGTAGTATAAGTCGAACATAAAGCCTGCGGGGCCCCTGAAAAGGTGCGGGCCCATGGAGTCTCATTCAGTATCTCAGAAGTTACCTCACAATGTGTTGGTAGATGTGTGCAATTATAAAGGAGGGAGATAGGTAAGCATTGCACATGAATCTAGTATATTGTGAGTTCGAGTATCATCCAGAAGCCCAATGAATTACCTCACAAACCCTTAAGAATAATCCTATTCAAATATCAAGCAATGCCATCAACTAGAAAATGCATATTACTTCTAGGGAAGCCTTACACAGACAGAGAGATGCCCATCACTGTACACAGAATACACCATCTATATATATATAGGCAGCCTGTACTGAGTAAATGGATAATAAGATCTTCAATTATTCAGGCCTTAATATTATTCCATCCACCCCACATTGAGAATTTTGATATAATTTATTCAGAGCATTCAAGCAAGGAAGACTCCCTGAGCATCTATAATACAGTATGAATGAGCAAGGAGGCCATGCATACTGTATACAGAACTATAACGAATACAGAACCAGCTCATTGAATTGTGAAATTGAGGCAAGACCAGAAAACCAAAATGTTACACTTACAACGAGAAAGGGAAACAAAGAGATACAAAAACAAAAGAATATTAGCTTCGTGGTTTTTTTGTTGAAGCCTCGAAGGCAGGCAAGACTGAACAAAAAAGGCTATTAGAGGCGTTCGGGCAAAATCCAGGCCTACTACTGAAAAGGGTTTTGAGTAACATCAACAGTAGTCGTGTTCAAAATGTCATACAGTTTGTTGCATAACCTATCATATTGAAAACACATATTGTTGGGTGTCAGTGTTACCCTAACCGAGGTCGTCTGGAGTTCAAACTACTGGCACTAGCGGCTTATTTATTCTTGACTCTTGTTGCCCTTTAAGAGTTAACAAAAACGTAACTGTGCGTTGTGATTCCTTGCCTTTTTTTTCTTTTTTTCAAAAACTTAGATCCAATTAGAGAAACCAATATTTCAATAAATAAGATAATCAGTTCCTAACCAATGAAGTTTTAATGAAGTTTTAAACAAGTGTATATTTTTGCTCTTGAAGATTAGACAAAACTGAATTCGAATAAAAAAGTGACCTAGAAGGGGAAACAAGGAGAGACGAAAACAAAAGAAAATTAATTAGCTTTGTTGTTCTTTGATCCAACCAGAGAAAAATAATTTTTTTTGTTAATAGTTGTTGATATCCAGATGAGCAATAATCAGTTTCTAGCCAATCAAGTTCAAAGGTGAAGTCTTTCTTTGTGATTTGATGAGAAAACAAACGAATATTAGCTCTGTTATTCTTTGTTAAAGCCTCAGTGTTGAAAACTTTGATCAAACTAGACACAAAAAAAAGTTTTAATTAGTTGAATTCAAAATGATCTGTTTCCAGCCAATTAGTTTCAATGGTGACGTCTCTTTCATCATTATTTTATTTGCTCACAAAGTTCAAAATGTCCTTTTCGTTGGGCCCACAAAAACCAATCTTGACACAATAAATAATTTGCATTACTTCTTCTTGACAGATTTTAGACCACAGATTTGATGTTTTCAGGTAACAGATCTGGTGTATACTGTTCTACCTTAGGAACTCCAGTGAATGCAGGTCTGATTATACCTCTATATCCACCGCATCATAGTCCTACTGTTACTACTGGTCATCAGGTCATGGCTGGCTGTGCTCACCAGGACCTGGGGTGAGCAGGTCAGAATTATAATTAAATGTGACCTCTTGGTCAGTCCAAAATTTATCTAAAGCATTTTCAAACTGAAACACAGAGCCAACAGAAACCACAATCTCTGGTAAAGTATTCCAAACATCAACAACTCTACAACAAACACTATATTTCCTGACATCAAGTCTACAAGATTTCTTCTGCAGCTTCTTACTATGACCATGAGTCATTACACTCAACTCTAGAAACCCATGGATAACATTTTCATCATATACACCAGAAATAATCTTGTAAACTTCAATCATGTCACCTCTTAATCTCCTGTATTTCAAAGTTGGCATATTTAACTTTCTCAATCTGTCAGGATACTCCAATTTTTTTAAAGTAGGAATCAACTTAGTAGCCCGCCTCTGAACATTCTCAATAGTATCTATTGTCACCAAGTTTGTAGGGTGACCAGACAGACCAGTGAAGTGGCAACATGGAGCATACTCCAAATGTGGTCTAACGAGAGCTTGAAATAGACATGTCTAAAACATTTTGCTCATCTAAATAAGAATACGTTCTCCTAATAAGACCCATGATACTATTAGCTTTATTAACCTGCTGTTGAATATGTCTAGAAAAATTACAATCAACCAAAACACCAATATCCTTTTCTCCACCAGAATTCTCCAGAACAACTCTCTTGCCATTCTGATCACATGTTCTAGTACTGAAGAGTTTCTATCATTCTTGAACATTGTTAAATTGCAGTTTTGTGGCAGATTTCTGTCAAAAGTTAAAATAAATCATTATTTTAGACAACTTGTAAACCTTGATACTGTAACCTTTGCATTATGTCCCGTAATTTGGGCACAAATATTTGCACAATTTTGTAAGTGAATGACCTTTAGATCTATATGACTCCCCAAGAACGTTACAATCTTTTGCTTGTATTTAACGCAAACACATCATTCCTGTCCCCTATACTAATACCACGATATCATTCACAATTTTATACCGCATTGTAAATTTGTAAATTTCTTTCAATGAACCTTCAAATTAAGATGACTTTCTAGAAAACTGGCAATCTGCAACCTTGGCAATATGAATAATTTACTTTCATATGAGCAAACAGCAAATGATTTGCTTTAATTGTTGCTTTAATTGCATCATGAGTACCCCTCATATCAGGCCTCTACATTGCATGTGTGTTGCTCTATTGATTATGCACTGTTAAGTAAACATACTTGATCGAGAGTAATGATTGTAAAAACATCACCGCAAAGATCAGGGCCGATCAAGTGACATTGCATTCAGAGGAACATTAAATATTAACCCTGACCCACGTCAGCTGATCTGGTTCACATATCTTTAAATGCCAACACATATGGGTTGGTAAACACTAAACTGTGCATCATGCTACCCTGTACAATTCACATATCCCCATGCTTAATATGCAATATTGCAATTGTAAGGGCGCATTGGAAGCGTGAATAAGTTGCAGGCATATATGCAAGCAGTTGTCTGCCTGTCACCATGGCAACTTTTTCCAAGTTCCTCATAATGTGTGGCTACTCATGAGTGAGCATATACATGTATGACTGTGAATCATCCCGTGGAATGAAGATGTTTAAGAGAGCAGGAGGACTGAGCAGAAGCGCAGCATGCATTATTATTAGGTATTTATGTGTGGCTGGGACTAATAAAGGCCTCAGTCAGTCTTTTAACAAAATATACTTAAATATTGTAATATATACTTTACAACTTCTATCCCTCAAGAAAATGTCTCCTGCATCAATGCTTCAAGGATTGTGAGATTGTAAATGCTGAAATTTTGTATAAAACCAACTTGAGAATACCGAGTGATAAAACGGCATCTGTACACTACAGGCGCTGGCGAAAGAAATGATATTGTAGGGATCTTGACAAACTCGCCCTATTGCGGCATAGCGCCCTATACTGTGTTATTTCAACTTTCACCTGTGGTAATTCGTGGCAGGGGTGCAGACTTACATAACATAATGAAGAGATCAGGGGTGGCGCCAGCTGAGAAATTTTCAGAGGGAGTTTCCCTCCTTAGCTCCAAAAAGGAGAGGGATCTCAAATTTTTGGTAGGGATCCTTCCGCCGCGGGTTTCATGGAAAAGAGGGATTTCAAATTTTTGGCCGAAGGCTTGCCGCCTTGCTGATGGAACTGACCATCCCTGATGTAGAACTTCTCAACTCAGCAGTTAGCACTGTAGTGACTGTACTGCAGCCGCCCAAATTGGGAGGGAATTTCCCTCCCGGATGTTTAGAATTTGCGGGAATCCATTTTGCGATGCGTGATTCTCGCAATGGCGCTGCCTAGCGCTAACCCTGGAAGAGACGTGAGGTAAGAGAGGGGCGATGTAGATAGTCTTTTACTCTTTTACCAGACTATGGATACACCCAGGGATGTAGCCACAGGGGTCGGCGGTGACCCGCACTCGGAGGTGCCGACCCCCACTCGGGCATCGGCGGGCTGGCGCCGACCCCCACTAAAAAAAAAACTTTTTTTTTTTTTTTGGTGGTTAGCAACGGATACAGTCTAGGCGTACTGCATTATGCACAATTATAGTAGTTCATGATGTAAAAAACCCAATTATGTCACAATATAGTCCCGAGTGGGCCCTGGACACCAGCTGTGCGTCGCGCTGTCCTCTTCACCAGCTGTCATAAATCCCACAAAAATTTGTCCGTTTTGCGACCCCCACTCAGAATTCTCTAGCTGCAACCCTGGATACACCCTAAGGTATGTCTGGGTGAATTGTCTCAACTCTCGATTTGGGGTGTTCAGTTTATTTATCTACAGGTTCAGGAAGCCAACTATGGCTCATCAAGGAACCCTGAAGCCTAGTGTGATTCACGCCCCCCTTCGTCCCCTGGCCACGCAGCGCTCAACACTGGGAGTTGCGACAGCACATTTCTAGCAGGGGGAAGCAGGGGAGCGCTGGGTCGTGACACTACCGGATTGTCGCGATCCACTTAGCCATTGTCCTGCAAAGTGCCTCCTGTGTGATTGGAGCTGTGCGCTAAAGAGTTAGAGAGGCCCAAGCAGCAGTCGGCCATCGCTCTAATCCCATCACCTCCTTCCTGTGTCCGGTGGAGGGACAAGGTCAGTATGGCTGCCACGGTGGAGGTGGATCAGGACGCAGTGGCATCCTCACAAATCTCACAGGCCTATACCAACACAGGCCTGATTTTTAAGAAAATTTCAAGGTTGTCCTTTGGACAACCTGTCTGCCTGTTTTGGTTGTCCGAAAGAGAATTTGGTTGTCCGAAGAAAAAAAACAAAAATGAAAATTGGCCCAAAAAAATAGACCATATGGGGCCTGGGAAATGACGTCTTGGTGTTGTAGAGGAATTGTTCTTTCCAACAACAACAAAAAAACAAACGAAAAAACTATATTTATATATACATATTTTTTCTCTTGGTCGTCCTTCGGAAAACCTACCCGACTACTTCTAGTCGTCTATCACGTATTTTAGTCGTCTGTGACGATTGGACGACCATTAAATTTCAGCCCTGCAACAGCTAGCATTTGGCAACCCAGAAGACCACCCATTCAAGCAACTGAATTAGGCAAAGTGTCATGCCTACGAACACAACGGAAAAGCTGAGCTGGTCAGGGGAGGAACTGAAGTACCAAACTCACAATCTCTTGTTCTAAAGTTTGGCGCTCTAACAACTGCCAACTGGGGCTACTTATATACTGGGAACAAATTTCACCTAAATAGTGGCAGGTAGACAAATTTGAGTAAACCTAATAGATCGAAACAGGAACTTCATTCAATTCCGTGACTCCATCTGAGGATTCAGGGTCTTCAGCATGAAAGACTAAGTAATTGTAACCACTCAACCCAACCATCTGTATATCAACATGAATGAAACATATTTTTCCAAGATACTCTGCATACATCACATTTTACTTTGTATGGGTTACTTTGAGACTTACCTGTTTCCATTACAATATTTAGAAATTGTGACTAGATTGAAATTATTGAGATCTAGTGTGCTAATTCTTACAATCAAGAGTGTTAGTCATTGTGAATGAAACAATAAGTCAAACAATGTATACAACACTCAATTAAAGTACTAAAATGTTACTTTTTTGTGCCCTTTTTTTCACAACACCCACTAAAAGGGCATACATAAGGGGATCTTGACTCATTATTGTTTTGCTCAGTAACAGAGGTGTCAAAGACCCAATCTGCATTAATATAACCAGGATAAAATTTCTTGCCAACTTTCAGTCTTTTTTTACTGGGTCTTCACTCTTATTTGCACTGAGGGTGAATAGCAGGGGCGTAGCCAGGGGACAATGGGGGTACCCCCAAAAAAGGGGAAAAAAGAGCACAAAGTGTTCTTGTTCAATTTGATCCCCTCCCCCATGATAAAATCCTGCCTAAGCCCTTGGTGAAAAGCTATTTAATTTTGTTTAGTCGCAACCCCTCATTCCAGCTTTAAAGGCCCTTTCTCACCCCAAATTGTACTAATAATCTGCAATACTGGTGAACCCTATTGATGCTACATACAGGACCTTCACTAATTATCAATTTAACACCTACAGGTATCAAATTATAATTTAGTGGGTGAGGGAAATGTTTTTAATAGGTCATTCAGTACTGTTCGGAAAACACACGCTGAAAGAGATATCAGTCGATAGTTAGTCATCCTATCAGACGTGATCGCATGAACATGCAAGCTGTTCCACTTTCGTCAGAGCATTCTTCCAAGTTTGAAAACAACCTCTGCTCAACCCCAATCGATCCCCTAATGACACAGACAGCCATGGACATCATTGATCCAGCACTAGAGAACACAAGTCTCCCTTTTGAGTAGATGACGATAATGAATTAAATTGGGAGGCATCAGCTAGCCGAGTACATTGTCGGATGTACAGCATCGGCCAGAATAATGAGGATATTACACGACTGAGTTTTGAAGACAGACTGAGAGACATTACAAAATACCAGTGAGTGACACAGTATCATGAAGTACGGGATCAGCCAACTTCTTTTTAGGACCACATTATATATTGTCAACAGGTCAATCATTCATATATGGCACACACTGTAGAGCCCTTTATTTTCGTCTAGTAATAGCGCGATCGAGGGAGTCGCACATTATAAAATACGATCCCGCAAATGACCACTAAGTGGAGAGGGAATTTCTCTTTTTTATTTTTATTATTATTTATTTCGTGGATGGGTAATGCCCCTGGCTTTCGGCAACCCTGTTGATACCACATACAGTTCCTTCAGTGACTGAGTTACATCGACTGCACTCACTGTAATGCCTATCGTTAGGTGTTACCCTAACGGCGGTCAATCAGAGTTCAAACTAGAAGTGACAGCCGTTCATTTTTTTCTGGAGTCTTGCCTGAGTTGCCTCCCTTTAAGTATCAGGCTATCTTTGCATTTAGACATTCCATACAGAGTGTGCATAGCTATAGCGGTTTCAATAGTCCTGCTGGGTAACTGTGTGATACCCAGCTACAGTCCTTGTTAAAACCATGGCATAAATTGTTTTGGCGCTTGTTGGGATCTAAAAGGACTAAATGAATCGAAATAGCGTGATGTATCCGTGTCAGTATGGCACAGTTCCTTAGCATGCTATCTTTGTAGTACCTTCATCAGTACCTAGGGGATGACCTTGACTCATTACAATTTCAACTTAAAGGTCATTTCTCATTACAATTTCAACTTAAAGGTCATTTCTCTCTCTTATAGAATTATTTTACACCTGAACTGTGGATAATTATTTTTGTATTGATCAGAGTACCATAGATGGCATCAATTGAGCTGACCAGTGTATACTGTAGATTAATAGCAAAGTAAGTTTGCCCAAAATTTCTGAGGAAAGTGTAACAGAAAATCACATTGGTTCTTGCAGATCATGCAATATTTACTGCAGTTACTAGTAGGGGTCAACAGAAATGAGTTTGCCAACCAATCCGATGGCCGATGTTTTTTTTACAAAATTGGCCGATGTCCTATCGATCTGATGTTTTTCCCCAGTTTTTGCACTTTTTGGGGAAATTGGACATCATCAATATCCTCCGAACATTGCACACATTTTAGATTTTCACATCTTCAGAATTCAGATGTCCAATTACTGGCTGCTGGCTATGTTGTATCGAATGTGCAAAAAGTATACAGGAAATTAAGGCATATATATTGGATCAAAATGCTTTCAAAAACTACTTCATACCTGTCAGTGTTTGCAAATTTTGATGGGGTCAATTTTCTTCTGTGAAATGGGCTCCACAAAGGGAAAAAAATTCAACAGGATCATTAGTAAAAATTGGTGAATGTTTTCTAAGATTTTTGCCGATCCAATGTTTTGCTGATAGTACGAAACATTGGCTGATCCGATGCCTAATTACTGAGAACAAGAAAAATCTTCTATTCTACACAGGCAATCTGCTGGCTTGAGCCAGCGCCATAAATACTATCAATATAATACTTGTTGGTTGTCAGGTCTCCCACCCTGCTTGATCAAACCCATCTGCCTAAGAAAGCAATACTTCTGCACTGGGGCAACTGTTATGTCACATAATTATATATTATCCTGTGTTACCCACAAGCCAATTAAACTCTGCTGCTGTGTGAGGCATAATAATAATAATCCATCTTCATCCATCAGGAGGTGAGTTTATGGAGTGAGTTGTGTTAACTGTTAAAGCTGTTATCCGAGTTGAAATTATGGAGATTTTTGTTGAATAAATGCAAGCTATTCACTATTTTGGCACTGGTGACTCACACCAATAATCTAAAGATCTATCAAACTTTTTAAACCAGCTCACAGAGTTTATTCTGCCAAATTTGAAACCTATCAAAGAACTTATGATTCAATGATATTCATCACTTCTCTATCTTCGAAAATTAGCACAACATAAATTCCACCTCAATCACCTCTAATTAATGAGTTGTGGCCTTGTGGGTGAAACAAAAGTGTTACATCTTCATGGCTGCCCGACCCCTTGTATTCAAATTTCCTCAAGTCTTGTTTGAAATAACAAGACCTCCTCCATACAACCAATCACCGAGCAGCATACATATCACCTTTCAGCAGAGTCGTGAACTGCAAATTTAATTCGATTTTGGTCGCAGTACCTTTACAAATATTCATAACTGCGAGTTTGTACAGACAAGCGGTTAACATATGTGTTGGTGGTCATGCGAATGAAGAAACTTGGGTGCATTTTTACTCTGTTCTTTCGTAATAATTACTAAAGTTCTGTTACAGTGATGGTATCTTTGTGCACCTAATCCACGGACAATTGCACTCTCTTGTTTACTTTCTAGTCTTGAGAAGTAATATCCAACATGATTAGTTTGGTTAGGGAGACTATAGAAACTAGGTTAGTTTGAAGTCTCGAGAAGTAATATCAAGCAGTATCCACTGTGGATTGGGTATTTTGTATGAGTGGGTCACAAAATAAATTCTGAACAAACTCTTGACAGCTGGATTAACTGATTTAAAATCTATTTCTATTAACACCCAGTAATTCCAATTAAATGTGGAAAAAGTCTTGTTTTACATCAACATTTTTGGGGTATTTGACCTCTGTTGACCCCAAAAGAAAATTTTGCTTATCATAACCCTGAACTCACTAAAATCATCTTTTAGGATTCCTAGTATGTCAGATATCATGATCCATTTAATTAATTGCCACAAGTTTATCATGGTTGGCTCATCCCCTACTAATCATTCAGGTGTAACAATAAAATCTCCAAACTATTATCTAATAATGACACAGCATTCAAATGACAAACACAACCATTACTTACCTATTCCCATCATCACAGCAACAAAAAATACTGAACAATGGTATAGGACCTACCGATTTTGTACGTACAAGACGATGGCCGCGTTTTAGTCAACTGTTAGGGTAGATGACTGTTAGTTTACAAATATGGGCATCTTCATACCATATATGGTATGGGGATGTAAACTAATAGGGAACTAACAGTTGACTAAAATGCAGCCCATGTATACAAAATAGGTCAGACTATTGATTTTCATACCATTGTGATATTTCAAGCTTCGAATAATGGCGGGCTTCACACAGGCATTTTATACTTCGCAGATGGTGCTTAAAAAACAAACAGGGCTCAAACTTTAGGCTACCCTGGGAAACCTCACTTTAACTGGAAAAACGAGCCAGCATTCCTAATAATAAAAGTGGGAAACATGTAATTTGCCACATGTAATTTGCCATATATCAATGGTGACATACATAGCGCGAGTTAGGACGTGTTCACACTTGAGAACGCACCCGGGGTCTGAGGCCGCACGCGTACTTGAAATCGTAATGTGAACGCTCCCGGCCTCGGCCTCTGAGAACGCAATTGTGATCCCCCTTTCGGGACGGATCA
>JAODUJ010197134.1:0-10643 GCA_027564615.1 Psolus chitonoides
GCAGCCAATAACAACCAATAGAACCGCCGCGATACATCGCACACACACAAACGTATGTAAGGTCTTCCAGAAGTTGGAGAGGTCCACGCTTTACAATGTAATACAAATTACAAAATTACAAATTACAATTCAAAGCATACAAATTACACCCCACAAACCATCTCCACATACAAGAAAAATGCATGTGCTATACAAAATGTAAGTGACCTAAAGACAAACACACACAATAAAAGTTGCTATTAAAAATACGCCAGGGCAAAATACTGAGTTTTGAGCTGGGATTTGAACCGACCGAGCGAATTTGAAGCCCGCAGTGGTGCTAGGATCGAGTTCCAAACAGTTGGAACGGCCACAGCGAAAGCACGGTCACCAAGGCTTCTAGAATTTGATCTCGGGATTTTCAAAGTGATCGAGGCTGCTGAACAATCATATTTTTAAGGTATGCCGGTGCCTGATTTGTGATAGCCTTATATGTTAGTGTGCCAATCTTAAATAGTATACGGGATTCAACTGGTAACCAATGTAGATCTGTGAGGTGATTTTGAATGTGGTCAAATTTTGAAACTAGACATACAAAGCGCGCTGCTGCATTTTGTATCTGCTGAAGACGCGCTATTTTATATGCGGGAAGTCCATAAAGCAGAGAATTACAGTAGTCCATGTGGCTAAATATGAGAGCGTAGACAAGTATTTTACGGGTTTCTTCAGTGAGGAACTTTCTTATGTTGCGAAGATTATATAAATGAAAGTTAGCTGTTTTATAGATTTTGGTAATATGCGCAGACATGTTTAAATTTTCGTCGTAAATCACCACTAGGTTGCGTAAAGTGTGTACGCTTTCAATATGCAAGTCACCCACCCTTGTTTGATGTGATTTCACCTTCGACAACATTTGTCTGGTGCCTAAGAGCGTATATTCACTGTCATTTATTGTTAGCTTATTTGCAAACATTCACTTTCTGACATCACCAATGCACTTCTCAAGGTTAGAATGGCATCACGTTCTGTATTGGGCACTGATGGATGGTATGACTGGTTCAATTGGTGATCATCTGCGTAACCACTCATCTCATGTTCAAAGGATAATTATCTATAATGTCAAACAGTGGGCTAGCATAAGTCTAAAATAACAATGGGCCAAGACACGACCCTTGAGTAACACCGTATTTTAAATCAAAGTGATCCGATAATTTATCAGCCACTTTTACAACCTGATGTCTGTTTGCAAGATAACTAGATAAGACTAACCAGCTAAGAGCTCAAACAGCATAACGGAGTGGTCAAACATGTCGAAGGCGGCACTCAAGTCCAATAAAACCAGCGGGGTGACCTTCTTTGTATCCATATTAAGGAGAATATCATATTGATTCTTGAGGAGCGCCGTCTCAGTACTATGATTGCTCCGATATGCCGACTGGAGCTTAGGAAATGGTGCACTATTCGACATGTGTGATAACAGCTGGGGAACCACAGCCTTTACTGCTAATTTTGAGACAAAGGAAAGGTTACTAACTGGACGATAGTTTGAGTATGTTGAATGAAGACCCTGTTTTTCAACAGAGGGGTCCCAACTGCAGATCTCCAGTCTGATGGAAAATAGCCAGAGCTGAGAGAAGAATTGACATTAAAAAATGACCAGAGCTGAGAGAAGAATTGACATTAAAAAATGTTTTGATACGATCAATCATGAAGTACTCATTGAAAAACTCAAGTGTTATGGTTTCCTGGCTGAAGATACCATGTGGTTCCAATCTTATCTTAACATGAGGTCACAAATCGTATCATGCCATATTGTTGTTTCCGATAAAAGACATATCAATATTGGCGTTCACAGCTGAGGGCTCAGTATCGGGCCCTATTCTGTTTCTTTTATATGTTAATGATATAAGTCAGAATGTTTATTTAGGTTCATGTAACCTTTAAGCTGATGACACACTTGTATATTGTTCTGGCAATAGCCTGGGTGAAGTCCAAAATAATTTACAGCAATGTATTACACATCTCAAACAATTATACGACAGGAACAAGTTAGTTGTTAATGCTTCCCAATCAAGTATACTGATGATTTCTACTAAGCAACATGCTGCACGTGATGAAAACAATGGTAATCTTGATATCATGTTTGGTGATGGTCATTTAGAATGTGTAAACAGCATTGATTATTTGATGTAAAGTTGACAATGGTATATCCTGGAATGACTATGTTACCAGTTTGTGCAAGCTACTCAATTTCAAAGTTTCTCATTTTTACAAATTAAAAGAGTGCTCCCGCAACAGACTCTCTCTTATATTTATAATACGATCATCCAGCCTAACATTGACTATATGCTCTAACTGTTTGGGCTATACTAATCAAATGAACATAGACAAAAATTAATACGAAGGCTTCAGAATAGGGCTGCTAGGATAATTACTGGAATTAATGATTCTATTGATTTTAGAGGCATTGATCTAGTAAAAGAACTTCAATGGATGAATGTTAAACAAAGAACGGATCAGGTCATGTCTATTTTAATGTTTAAAGCTATTCACGGCATAGCACCAGATTATATTTCTAATGACGTCACTATGCAGATAGATGTTCAAGAGAGACAAACATGTAATGTGAATGATGTTTAATAATAATGGTTAGTTTTTATATAGCGCTTTCCACCGACGAAGCTCAAGCGCTTTACGTTCCATTACCCTTGGTCATTGGTATAACCCATTCCCACACATACGTGGGTCAGGCAGCTGTTCGAGATCAGCGCCATTTGCCAAGTTACACCTCGCAGGTACCCGATCAGCACCTGGGTGGAGAAATCGGAATAAAGTGCTTTGCCCAAGGACACAACGTGGCAGTCCGACCAGGGCTCGAACCCGAAAATCTCCGGATTACGAGACCGAAGCCCTAACCACTTGGCCACCGGGCCTTATGCTAGGTTAGAATGCTTTAGGAATGCCTTTGGATTTATGGGTCCAACCATGTTAAAAGATGCAATACTCTTGATACTTTTAAATTTCATCGTAAAGTTTTCAGAAAATCTCAATGTTTATATTTTCATCTTAATTCTCAATCTTGTTATTATATTTATGTCATTCTTGTTTTATTCTTCTTTATGCACGTTTCGATATGTTTTACCCTTTTAACAGGGCCACTGTTCATAACAGCTATGTTGATTGCGTTACCCTGTATACAGGTATGAATATATTTGAAGAAAAAAAATGTCAAGCACTCCTGTACTTCATATAATGATATCAGATGTCTGCGTTATTTTGAATTGTCTATCATTGGTACCGTAGTTCATTTTGGATTGGATAACAATTTGGCTGAACTCACCGAGTTCGCTAGACAGTACTTACCGGCATACAATGACGTGGATAAACGGAGGCCAGATGACATATAGTGTTTGCCCAGCGTGGTTAATGGTACTGGGGTATTCATAATAATGGTAGGTTGGACAAGGGTTCCTGCATCCAAACCAACTAAAAAGCAAAAAACATAGAACATGGCAATAACATTTATTTAGAATACTGTAAACTGTGATATAATAGTGCAATAGATTGTATGTGTGCACCAAACGTCTAAAGTCTAATTGCGAATTTACAAGGATTTTAGAAACGCCGTGAAGGTATGTTCATATATAATTTGACCTAATAGAAGAGAACTTTTTTCAGAAAATTTGGGCAGATCATAACATAGGCCTATTTGAAAAATGGTCGTGTTTGTATAATGAGAGGTTTCGTTATACAGTAGGGTGCCTGTCATCCGCAAGGGCGGTCGGCTGCACACCCAACGAAAATTGGAAAATTAACGGTGCAATCTTGACATATTTACACGGATCTGAGCCTACTTGCTTATTATTTACAAATAATTAATCAATCTGGCTAAAGTTTTCGTCGATAATATATAACGTTTTAAAATACGTACTATTTGCTATTTGTATATAGGCCTACAACGAGCTGCATGGGACAAAAAATGCTACGACTATACTGCAATAGCTATTTCTGTTGCATGGAAAAAATCCAGTGCACAGATCGACAAGCCTCTTCAGAAAATGTATCTTTCATGACAATTTCTTGAAAGCAGCCTATAGCAGAAAATCAACGCTACGATTTTATTTTCAATATAAGTTTTGGTTTCAATAATATTTTCAATGTAATATCTGAGATAATTGTTGTGATTATTCAACTGTTCAAAGTGCCAGGTGCGCATTTGTATGACTACTTAACCAATTCCATTCAGGGTGATCCAGAGAGAGTTAGAATTAACACCTTATACATCATTCCAGATCACCTCGTTCCAACGGTATAACATTTCATGTTTTACTATATAGTGTCGGACACGGTGGCCGTCTTGGCTTTAGAGGTCAGGTTGAACTCAAAGCTCTCTAATGCCCATTCCATGGGGTTTGTCCTGCCAGAAAGAAATGGACTTGACACCTTATTCATCATATACCTCAACTGGTTCCAAACATATAAGGACTATATTGTATGTTTTTTCAAGATGGTGCCTGGACAGTCGCCATCTTAGATTTATAGGTCGAAATGACCCCAAGCTCTACAATAAACATTCCTTTTTTTTTCATGCCGGAAATTGCTTGAATTCCACAATCACCATCATAACAACGCATTCCAACGACTAGAACATGACTGGAGGAACTTCAGCTAATTGTTTGTACTCAAATGAACATTTGCGATAGCTAACTGACAGACTGATATCTAATTTCGGAGATCTTGGTTTGCAAGTTTTTTTTAAGCTCAGGTTACGTGCAACTGGTTTTTGCTAAAAGTCTCCTTTCCTACTTTTTCAATTTAGAAAATCTTAATAACTTGAAAACTAAACAAGATTTTTGAATGCAGTTCTCTGGTAAAGTACTTGTATTTGATTGCTATACAACATATCTCTTCGAAAAATTTGCCTCCAGTTCCCCTTTAACCTTCTCTAGTAGTTACTGTACCAGCTATGCGTATCGGGTACATTAAATTAGGTCTAATGCTCACGGACAAATGGTGAGATCGTTCTTAGACACTTCTCGAAAATCATCGTTGCTCGACTCGTTCGGGTCAATAGTCTCAGCATCGATGCTACTTCCCGCAATCTTTGATATCATATCCAAGAAGTCGGATCTACAATAAGAAGAAAAAGAAACATTTTTAAAAACAAGGGCATGGTCTCTAAAATTCGACTAATATTTAGCTTAAAACTCCGAATACACTTTAACATGAAGTCCTCCCGATTTCCATTTCATCTCCCGAAATTTTGAAGGGACCCAGGTGGCAAAAATTGCCTCAAACCCAAGGTGGCAATACAAGCTGTAGTCTCTCCTTGCTCGACTTTGCCCGAGAGTGCCAAATCCAGGCTTCCAGGGGTTCAAACAACTAAGCATAGCCCTAACACGTCTGAGTCGCATGTGACCTACCTCTTTCCCTGGCCGCGATAACCTCGAAACTGCCAGTACTCCAGTAGCAGCAGGGGGTACAGGGGCACTGGGGCGTGACGCTACCGGAATGTAGCCAACAAAAGAGGCTGTCCTAAGCCCCTCCTCGGCCATTGTTCCACAAATTCCCCCTGCCCAATGACAGCCGTGGGTTATAGAGTTATTTTAAAAATACTCCTTTGTCTGCAGTAACCATGGAAACACGCCATGCGCTTTGCAGAGATGTGTTTGCCTTCGACTGTACAAACAGGCGTAGTTTAAACATTCTCACGTCAGCCCCAACCATGGCGGATCTGACGTCATTTGTGAGTTTCCCTATCAATTTCAGATATTTTGGGTTGGAATCTATGATTTTCAGCCGGAGGTCTCCCGATCTCTCAACTCTTTCCCGGTCTCCCGATTTTACACGAAATCCTCCCGATTTATCTTCCAAAATGTTGATATTTCTTCAGAGGAATATAAACTGTTGTCCCTTTCTTGCTCGACTCTGCCGCCGAGGAAGCTTCTGTGCATGAAGAACGTTCCTTGAAATCCAGGTTTGGGGTTAAAAATCAGTCGGAGTGCCAAAGGGCACAGTGATTCCTTACTTGCCAATTGGTCAGTTGTATAAAGTTACTACAAATAGAATATTCATTCTGACAGAAGCGCACTGCGCGAAGACAAACATCAAAGCACGTGCGTTTACTAGATTCACTGATTCACAAAACAGGTACATGTACGATATTATGCTATCAGGCCACAGGCTATACTGATAGCAGATGGGGTGGTATTTTAGTATCATGTATTTTAACTATCCCTGAAAATGCATCCATTAAAACGGCCACAGATCAAATAATAAACGAAATCCTACATAGTCTTTTGTACATGAAAAAAATACCACGGCGATGGCATGCTTAAGCTATTTCATTAGTAGCTTTAGTGTTTTTTCAATTTTTAAAGTGTGCTATTATGTTATAACAAATCGGAAAGCTGACAAAAAATCATGTGTGATACTATTAGAGCACAAGCTACTATTGAAATGAATACGGTACTAAATGTCACACAAGATATATAGCCCACCTCATTTTGTATACCTGCCAGTGTGAATCTGACCAGGCATGAATGACTTAGAGTGTTTACAAGGTTTTCAGTCTTTGACCTATGTTAATCTTAGCTAGATGACCTCTGACCTCTCCCAAAAACAATAGAGATAATGTACTCATTATGGGGAACATACATACCTAGTATGAACTTGATCCGACTAGGCATGATCGACTTTACGTGTTTACAAGCGAACAGTACCCATTTTTCCCTCATTTTTCTACCAAAAATGAGCTCAGACCTACACAAAACTCAATAAGGTCAATGTACTCATTATGGGAAACCTACACACCAAATTTAAACTTGATTTGGCCAGGCATGGTTGACTTAGAGTGTGTACAATGTTTCAGGACCACTGTTGACCTCAGAATACCTCTGACCTCTCCTAAAGGCACTGGGGATCATGTACGTACACACACAACAATTGGTGTGTGAACTTACTCAAAATGAGTAGTTTGGAGGACAAAAAATTAACTTTGTCTTCCAAACCACTCAATTTGAGTAAGTTTAGACACCATTTTTATTTGTGTATTATGGGAAACATACATACCAAGTATGAACTTGATTCGACTAGTCGTGGTCTAGCGTGTTTACAATAAACAAATTGCCAAGAATACTGCAATTTCACAAAAAAAATCCAGTTTTGACAACAAAATTGCTCAGATCTCCATCAAAATCAATACGGTCTCTGTACTCATTAGGAGAAACATATACACTGGGTTTGAAGTTGATCGGACAAGGCATGATCAACTTAGTGTGTTTACAAAGTTTTCAGACTTTATAGAGATCATGAGCTCATTATGAGGAACACACATACTAAGTATGAACTTGATCCGACCAGGCATAATTGGCTCATCCTGTTTACAAGCAAAGCGTCACATACATACATATATACATACATACATACACGCATACACACGCATACATACATACATACATACATACACGCATACATACATACACACACATACACGCTGTCATGACTGCATCGATTGCCTGAGATCAAAAGCCACACTTTTCGGACGTCAGCCCTAACCCTAGTGGGACTGACGTCATTTTGAGAGTCGATTCTCAGATATGTTTGGATGGAATGTTTGGGTCCTACTAAGCGGATCCATTTTAGAAAAGATTCGCCCAGGTGTTATATACCAGGAAGGTGGTATACAAGCGGTCGATATTTCAGCGGGATCGTTCCCAGCGTTTAAAGGCAACTGTTGAATTTGTTTGACAACTTAGATGAAAAAATAGAGTGGCCCAATTTGCTCTTCCACAAGAGAAGTTAACATCGCAGGAGTCATACCTCTTCATTGGTCAATGCATCCTACATAAACATAAATTGAGTTGACCAGTAGACCTACTGCAGATTTATGGCTGAAAAATGGCCCTTAAATTGTAGTTTAGGTTGTTGATGTGATGGTTTGAATTCATCAGACATAGCCTATTTTTAAATTCAAAACTTGACTAGCCTATACAGGCAATATATTTTCGAAAATATTTCATTGGTTGTTTGAAATTTGGAAAATTGGAAAATTCAAGCAGCAAGATTTTTTGTTATTCTAAGCCGATCAGTTTTACGGCAACGTAAATTTGAACTGCCTAACATTGGCACGATAGACAGGATAGCCTGCCGTTGTGAATACATACCGATACCGTGTACCAATGAAAAAGGTTTAAAGACATTTTAGGGGGTGGAAAGAGGAAACGGAGCAGGGGGTGGGAGTAGGAGAGTGGACATATGAGTTAGGGAAGGACGTGGTGTGTAGTGTGTGCTCAGCACGTGTGGTGTAGCGAGTAGCGGCTGGCGTTTGGTTATTGGTGTCGGTCAGTATGGGTGTGCTCTCTCAGAGTGCGGTACATCTAGTTTAACAGAAACACTGCCTACCCAGCATCTTCAGCACATCTCTGGGCCAAAGCACGTGAGAACACCGCTACTACAACGAGGATATTGACGATTGACTGCAGATGAAAACATAGTAAAATATAATAGACGAGTACAATTAACGTTTTGTATGTAGAAAAGGAGGGGATACATGGTTTGATGGGGTGACATTCCTCAACCCTTTCCACAACAGCTTTTCCCATTAGAACATCTATCTATCTATATTTGTATGTTCACATTTGTACAATTTAGGGCGTCCTAACTATCATTCTCATGCTCACTACATTTTGGAGTCCAACTCTTTCATGGGCTCTTATAGACCGCCTTCCAATTTCCCAGGAGAAAGATATCTGTGCTCTAGAGTCTACACTATGATTAGAGTAATCTCTTCTCGACCATTCCACATGAGACCACGGACAAATGCGAGCGCAACTCATGGAATTGGGTCAGGTGTATTCTTACACCCTTTTGGGTCGGTTCACCGAATGTCACTTTCGCCAACATGGTGACAGTCCGAATTGCGAATAGGCCTACTTTAGTATATACTAATACTAATACTGTATACTTATACAGGCCGACAGATCAGAGGGCGGACAGCTAAGTCTAAAGAGGTATGACAGATCAGAGGACGGACATTTTAAGGGGAATTATCTGGTCAACAGATTAGGTCTGTAAATAACTATAATTGGCCGAAAGGCCGTGACAATTGGATAGTGTATTCCAGGAATGGACTCCCATGCGCAACAAATGAGAATCAATCGTTGAAGACACTTGACATGACTTCCTGATATTGACTTCTCCGTGGCATTGGAGGATGGTCAGAACATGGAAGCCATTGCTGCAAACCTCATCTACAGTAGAGCACAACAGACTTTCTCGTGGGAGGTGGGAAAGGCGGACCAAAAAGCCCTTGGAATAGATGGACTAGAAGATGCATCTGTACTGAGTAGAATAGCCTAGTAGGTATATGGAGCTCGTAAATCTTCAAATCTAACATCCAACATTTAGAAGATACATGGTTAGAAGGCATCCTAATTATCTGGGGATTATGACAGATGATAATGATAAAATGATAATGCTTCTCCACATACAGATATATAAAACAAATGACGAAAGTCATAATCACCTATAAGCAAAGGGCCTAATGCAACATTCGGTTTTGAGGAATCTCACTCGGGTAAAATGCCAGTTTTCACATGACTTCAATATCAGGAAGTCATGTAAAATGCCAGTTTTCACTTTTTCTACGTAATAGCCTATGTGTTTCTTTATAATTTTGGATGACAAATTTTTCATTGACACTTTTTAGTTTTTAAATTTGTCAAGCTAGCAAAGCAGTCACTGTACTACAAAATTATATTTTTCGTAAATTCATTAAACTTGCAACTCGTAGTCACTGTGTGACATCATAGACATGCTTCAAGTCTTCAACTTGTCAAATTTAAAAAACCTGATGACTCGAAAACTAAACAAGATTTTGTAAAACGTTTTTGGGTAAAGTACTTGTATTTGATTGCTCTAGAATATATATCTTCGGAAGTTCAGGGTTCAATTCTCCTTTGGGTTAATCCATTTCACTGTTAGGAGTTTGGACTCGTTTATAAGTAAGTTGCACAATAGCGGATTGTTCCAGAATAAAAAGTGCTACTTATTTGGAATATTGCGAATATGGTTCATCTTTAGTAACAATATAGAATATTTCAATAATGCAAGTCAAATTAGAGCAGCATTTGGACCTACTTCTGCTCCATATCTGAAAAATATTATCGCGCTCATGGTGTCTATCATTGTCAAGTCTGTCATTGGTAAATTCTTTTAGACCGCGAAGCCTGGGGTACGGTTGGTTGTCAGTTCATTACAGGGTCATCCATTCAAATAGTTTGTAAAACAGTCATGACAAAAATGCGTGAATGATAAGTTCTTTCAAAAGAGGGTAGACATACATAATAGTGTATTTGAAAATCCAATGAAAACAAAAAACTCCATCAGTAGTTTTCACGCTTATGACTTGTGACAAGTGGTGCTACTATTGAAAGAACCACTAATCATATTACGACCCATAGTATAAAATCGAATAAAGTTACATTTTTGAAGGGCTTGGAATAAGGTGTATATCATATATACATATATATATACATATATAAAATCATATATATATATATGATTTTGTGATGTAATGTAATACCTGATACGCATAGCTGGTACAGTAAATACTGGACAAAATACATCATACACCACACGTGTTAAACAGGTTACACTACTTA
>JAODUJ010197245.1:0-10642 GCA_027564615.1 Psolus chitonoides
ATTCAGCATCAAGAAATTGTTATCCATCCAAGATTTGACTGCACATATGCAGGACTCCATTAAAAGCAATGAATTATCGATGTCATCTGGATCAGAAGGATGAAGAGTTGAGTGTCATCGGCATAGAACATGTAATTGATTCCATACGAACTAATGAGTTGACCAAGAGATGAGGTGTACATTGAAAATAACACGGGACCAAGAATTGATCCCTGAGCAACCCCGTAGCGGATATCATGTGGACGAGAAGTACAATGTGAAACTTGTACAGCCTGTATACGATGCTGCAGGTATGATTTGAACCATTGTAGAACAGTCCCAGTGATGAAGAAATCTTTGATAGTAAGAGGTCATGGTCCACCGTGTCAAATGCCGCTGAAAGATCCAGTAGTACGAGCAAGACACATTTTCGCTGATCGAGGGCGCAAAGAATGTCATTCTGGACTCTCAGTAGTGCAGACTGGGTGCTGAAACCCGGGCGATATGCTGACTGAAATGGGTCAAGAAGTCCTCCATTGTCGATATGGGTTGTGACTTGATTCAGCATCGCTCTTTCAATTAATTACCTTTCACAGGAAAGGTAACTTTGACACCGGTCGATAATTATTTATAACATTGGTGTCGAGATTCTTCTTCTTAAGGACTGGTATTACAATAGCCTCTTTACAGCTGCTTGGGAACGTGCCATTTGTCAATGACGCATTTACGATGTGACAGAAAATGGCCTGTAGCTCATTCTGGTACTGCTTGATCAGCCACGTCGGTGCTGGATCCAGACAACAGTGCGTGGATGCCCTTCCCGAAACGATGTTCCAAACAGCACATTCAGATAATTCCTCAAATTCTGATAATGTTCCAGTGACGGATCCATTGCGCAAAGAAGGTGGATCCGAAGTGGACGCGGATGGTTTGAGACTCTGTCGGATGTCCTCCACTTTCTTTGTGAAGTAGGCTGCAAATCGGTCAGGTCATTCATCCATGTACAGCATATTGATCACTGATTTTAAATTCACGGGTGGAAACATTCTTAAGGATGTTCCCAGGACCATCAGTCTGAGTGATGAGCAGATCAAGGGTATGTCCACGCTTATGAGTCGGCCCCGAAACATGTTGCTTTAGACCGAAAGTATCAAGTGTGCGGAGAAATTTGGTAGCTGAGGGATCATTGGGATTGTCCACATGAAAATTGAAGTCACCACAAATCAGAAATTTGTCCTGAGTTGTGCACAAGCTTTCCAGAAAATGATATAGTTCATCCAGAAATAAAGTTGCTGTTAAACCGTTTTTTTTCGACGGTGGCGGACGGTAAACAGAAATAAGTCTAATAGTGCGCCCACCTCCTTCAAACCGGATACAGATTGATTCGAAGGATTGATACTCCGGTAAGGTTTCACGTCTAGCAGTCAAACTTATAGGACAAATTACGGAGATGCCACCACCGCGTGAAGTTCTGCACGCTCGGAAATGATCAAATCCACTAGGTGTTATATCAGTCTGTATTACTGAATCGCCCTCAAGGAGCCAAGTCTCAGTTAAAATGGCAATGTCGAGATGATTATCTGTTAAGAAATCATACACTGCCCCGGTCTTATTCTTAACCGATTGACAATTCAGTAAGCCGAGTTTCACACAGTCGTCATTAATACGATGAGGAAGTTCACACTTTACTTTCAGTCCCGATCTCCTGCCACGGTACTTCAGTATTCCATGCTCCTTTAATTTAGAGAGCAATGAGTCCGAAGGTTTTGTTGTAGCAACCCTCGATCGATATTTGAGTAACTGCTTTCGGCAGTACACAATGGGCTCCCCACGGGCCGACATAGAAACCACTACACTGACAATCACGGTTATGAGCACCCAAGCGTTCATCCATATCGATGGAGCGTACATAGCAACAGTGTTAACGGCGTTGAATCAATGATCACACCGTGAATACAGGTAGACAATTTCGCAGAATAGGTTCGCGTGATGGAATCGGATGACAACACAAAACAGTTCCAATACAATTAGAAGAAACACGAAAAATACATAAATCAGCTGCAGTACAGAATATCATGACTGACAGTAAATATCCAAAACGAGGACAGTGACTAATAGTACAGCGTTAACGAAATGTGGGTATTGAATAACACCAATCAACTAGAAAGAACCCAGACAGAATTAAACACCCGTGTAGCAGCTGCGAACAGCGCCAATATATATCTGGGGCCAAAATATATCTGGAGCAGATACTAATCTGGGGCACATTCTAATCTGGGGCATTTGAAGGCAAATATATAAAGATTTTTGGATTTACATAAAACCTGGTAGATATAGCCAACATATGGTGCCCAAATAATTGGAGGTCACTTGGAAGTCATCAGGGGTCATTTGAGGTCAAATTCCCAAAGACTGTTTGGCTTCCATGAAACATGGTAAATGTAGTCAACATTTGGTGCCAACAAATGTTGAGGTCATTTGGAGATCAAAAATTGTTGAATTTAAATGAAACTTGTTTCCCAAGTAACCTACTTTGCCAGTTTGGGGATTCTACAATTTAAAAGATATCTAGTATGTGTGCATCTTTCTTCAATGACAATATAGACCCTGGGGGCAATTATTTGAGGTTACATAGGCCTAATAGACTACTGTTATTTGGTTAAACTCGGAGGCTTGGAGCTCAACAAGTGGTTATATGCCAGCTACGGGTTCACAATATGTTTACTGAATCAGTCGGGTTTTCGGTAAGGAAGGGTTGCTATCATTAGGGAGGACACTTTTTGACCCCACCTCGATAATCCTACTAACATGTAGCAGGCTAAAATCGAAACTGAAATTAATATGTGTCCAATTTTCCTTTATTCTCACTCGAAATCCGATGGACATTTGCCATACTGGTCAGATAAACTGATGCTGTTTATCACACTTTTAACAATACTGGGGTGTGGAATTTTCCACTGGGCAAATAAGACAGGAATGGTTCCCTGTAGCCAAAGGCAGGCGGAAAATATGCAGTCAGGTTGTTGTATGTGTGTGTGGGTCTGTGATGCCACATTGGGCATGGGCGGAAAACATCGGGGGGGGGGGGGTGACTCCCTCAATGGGATCATGCTCCCTCCCTAATATTGAGAACAAATTGCCACCCTTGACATTGAGTAGGCTATAACTCAATGACGGAACAATCGATAATTGTCATACTTGGTAATCACTGGAAACCTTGTTATATAATTAGTTTTATGTTGTTATAGACCACCATCATTCGATAGAGAAAACTTCCATTGAGTTCGTACTTAGTAGGTGTGTTCATCAAAGTTAGTAGGCCTACATGGACCCTATTGTTTTTAATGGAGGTCAAGGGTCATGTGAGGTCAACAGAGGTCAAAAACTGAAAACCTTGGAACAACCATAACTTGATGGGGAAAACTTCAATTGAGCTCATGCCTTGTATTGTCTTGTCTTGTACTATGCAAACAGCCAAACACCAACTAGTGATTATCACTGCATAGAGCCCAAATGTTATCATGGATGAGCCCCGGCGATATCTCATACTTGGTATGTATGTTCAATCGAGCTCATATTTTGTTTGTATGTTCCTCACAGTTTCATTCCATTCAGCAAGGAACCACAGTGTCCATTGGGCTCTTGTTGGAAATAGCTTTTACTAGCCAGCTCTTTTTACGTGATTACTAGAATAGCTGTCAAGATGTCAACACCAGGCCAGTAATTTCATCGACACGACAGTGTTGTAGGTGTATGTTGTGGTTAGTTCTAAGAGCGCTCAAGACTTTGTAAGCAGGTGAACAAGCGAAAGAAGAGCTATGCAGGTATATATTTTTATTTAGTTGCATTCTATTGTGCAGTGGTGGTTAATTCGTCACAGGTATGTAGGCCTTTATTCAGTGTTTCGAGGGGATATGGACTGAATATTGCAACTTGTTTAAGCTTCATACAAATACTGTTGGCCCAGTCCGTTTGGGCGTCAGAACTGCTGGCTACAAAAGTAGTGGACCGGGGAGACATAGCCTGTTCGACCCATGTTCCTTTGAGCGGGCCTATATTGTGTTTATGTTGAACCCGGTGTAGTGATGTGTGTTAGTAGCCTACGCCTCTGGGACTACAGTGCCTCCGTTTGCACTGATGTAGGTAATGCAGTTATTTGTGGCAACATGCGTGTCGTTAGTGGTCCAGATGATGTTGTCATAAGTCCCCCCTCCCCTCCCAGCAAAAGCTAGTGTTGGTTCTGGGTTGTTGACCATTGTAGTTTGCAACTGCTGGAGTGTTCCAGCAAGGCTGCGTTATCGGTACACCGAGTGGCGCTATGGAGGCATCTCTACTTGTATTGGTCTATAGGTCCTAGCTTTGCTAAGGTTGGTTCTGACTTGTTGCACATTGGCAGTTTACAACTGTTGGAGTGTTCCAACAAGGCTGCGTTCACTACACTCGGTATAGAGGCATGCCTTGTGCAATTGAACCAGTTGCATATATTCTGGTAGGCTCTGTGGTTGGTTACACATTGGCGATTAGCAAACACTGGAGCATTCCAGCGTGGTGGAGTTGTCGGTGTTAGTATGTCTTGCACGACAGGCTTATTCAAATATTCTTCTAGGTTCAAGGGATTTGGCTGAGGTGTGTTCAACACGGTCGTCTGTTATATGTGTATTTACTAGGATTGCGCTCATTCTTTCTGCATTGGGTCTAGTCTCTTCCCGATTGAGTATTCAGGGTCTTCGTTGTCTTTCAGAGCCAGGTCAGTTATGCATGCAGAGCGACAGAGGTAGTATATGATTGGGGCGAATCCTTGTTGTTCTGTCAAACCTTTACCATTGAAAGCTGGTTCTCATTGTAGGCCAAATTGGTACTGGCCTACTGTACGTGAAGAGGCATATTGCCTTTATATTGCTCGTGTTCAGTGTATGTGTGCAGGATTGTGATCTCACTGAGGCATTAGATAACATGCATGTTCGTTCTAATGGATCAGGACAGTCGGGATTGTTACGCCGCTCGACAGGATATGGGTTCGTTCAGTTTTGGGGTCCTAATCTATTAAGGGTTTGGTGTATCGTGGGATACTGTAGGGTTCATTAATATCGGAAGTTTGGTAGATTACCATAGCATTTTAGACGCTAACCGGTTTGCACAGGTTAGAAGTTAGAAGTTTGGTCGTTCAAGTTCGACTTCCGACAGTCAGTACCACAGGTCACCGAAGTTGTACGTCGGCTCTAACAGGCACTCCCATCCACGGATAACATCGGTGTGTGCTGTGGTTCAAATATTAGTATTGTCGGGAGAACTTGTTACTGCTAAGCTTAGGGTCATCTGTTATGCGTATTATGTATCCCTTGTCCAGTTCAGTTCATTAGCAATATGTGTTGTCTCCATGTTTTATCGTCTTCCTTGTATCTTTACTTCCAGTGGTACTGTCAGAGGTAGTGAATGTTTCCAGATATGGAACGCCTGTGATTGCGAGTCAGAACGAATGTTCTCGGTTTTTCCTCATCAAGTTTCGTCCAATGTTGCTATTGTTCTTTGCTCAATGCGGAAGGCCACTTCTCGTTGATCAGGATACATGATTCCAAGGCAAATATATGCTGTCGTAGTTGCGAGTAGCGAATTGGTCTAGTTAAGAAAATGTACTCGTTCCCCATGCCGAACAGTCAAGGGGTACACATCGTCAAATGTTTAAAGTTATAATTGTGTACACTTCCGGTTGCTCTGTAGCCCGTGTTGGTTTAAACCATGGAAGTAATTGTAGCACTATGTTTCCGTGTTCCCTTGTTGGACGGTGGAGTGCTGATTGGCTGATATTGGCCGTCAACAGTATGAGCACGTAAGTGTCTATTGTAGGAAATCGCTGGTTTCCAAGAGTACGATGCGATATTGAAGTCGCTTGTTATAATTGTCCTGTGAATGGGTTGGTTTTATACATAGCGCAATGTTTCTACATAGTATTGTTTAAATGTTGAATGCAGTACGGGTTTAGGACTGGAGTGGATGGTCCACATGGTCTATCCCAATGGAAGCGTTATGACCTGTGCTGCGGTTTCGATATATGTACATTAACTGCAATTATGCAAAATGTCGAGCTGTCGAAGCAACGATAGGGCATGCAGTGTAGTGCGAAGCTAGTGTTTATTCCATTATCTTTGAGCATGGCGTTTGGTTGTTAATCCACTGGGTAAACTCTACTGGCACAGACGTTAGTCCTTACTGGAGACAATCGAATTTTCATAATCACGCTTCCAATTACTGTGAAGTCCATACTCACAGGAAGCTATTATATTATTGTGGAGGCCTATCTCCGCCTTTGTGGCGTTTCTGGTATGCCCATATAAGTCGAACCCATTCTTGAGTCGCCTGCGATAGAGGGTAGTGTGGACCAACATTTTTAAATGTTCGCTCAAAATTGTTGTTTACATCTAAAAACAGCCAAAAAGTGGCTTATTTGAAAACAAATTTCAAAAATATCCAAAGCTCCCATCGAAAATGAATGTTAACCTCTACCCTTTTAACAATAGCAGGGGTATGTCAAAAAGATATTTGAAAACCAAAGGGGCATGGGGCAAAGTGATTTGTTTTTAAACCATATTTTTTCACCCCACTACCCAAGTATAATTATGACAAACCCTCACCACAGTACCATTGAATCTGTAGGAGAAGCATTGTGGATGTTTTTATAAAAATGACCCCAAATGACCACTAGATGACTGTTGACCCAAATCTCTGACCACCACTGATGACCCATCCATTATGGGGTCCAACTTTTGTAAAAATCTGTCAAAGCGTGTATGTATGGCACAACGTTGACCCTCAACCACCACTAGATGACGACTAGAAGACCTTGAACCCCAAACGAACCCTAGATAATGAATTACCGTACATTCCTTAACACCACAAATGAAGCACTACCCAAGTCCAATTATGACCAACCCTCAACATTCTACCATGAAAACTGTTTAGGAGAAGAAGTATTTCAGCTGTTTCCATAAAAATGACCCTAAATGACCCCTAGATTACCGTTGACCTAAAATTCCTGAACACCCGAATGAAGCACTACTGAAGTCTAATTATGGCAAACCCTCAACATTGTACCATAAAAACTGTAGGAGAATAATCATTTTGGCCGTTTTCATCAAATGACCCCAAATGCCGAATGACCCCTAGAAGAGTGTTTACCTCAAATTCCTGAACACCCCGAAGGAATCACTACCCAAGTCTAATTATGACAAACCTCTAATATTCTACCATAAAAACTGTAGGAGAAGAAGCATTTTAGCCGTTTCCATAAAATGAACCACAATGACCCCTAGATGACCGTTGACCTGAAATTCCTGAACACCCCAAAAGAAGCACTACCCAAATACAATTATGACAATTCCCAACTCTGTACCATTATATCTGTAGGAGAAGAAGCATTTCGACTGTTTTCACAAAACGACCTCAACTGACTACCAGATGACCGTTGTCCACACATCTCTAACCATCACTGATGACCCATCACGAACACTGTGTCTAAGTTTCATCAATATCTGACATACTATATGGGCATGGACACAATTTGAACAATTGTAGACAGATAGAGTGAGTGAGTGAGTGAGTGAGTGAGTGAATGAGTTATAGATGGACACAGCACTATAACAATAGCTCGAACCAGCATGCTAGTATGAGCTAAGAATTATGATTGTCGCACTTCAATTTTCCAACCATACTCGGAAAATCCTGCTCATACAAAAGTAAACAAAGAACGAAACAAGAGCGCAATAGGCACTATGGTTCCTTGCTGAATGAAATGAAACAGCGAGGAACATATAAACCAAATATGAACTCGAACGAACATACACATATACAAAGTATGAGCTCAATTGAAGTTTGCCCCATCAAGTTATGGTTGTTCCAAGGTTTTCAGTGTTTTACCTCTGTTGACCTCACATGACCCTTGACCTCTACTAAGAACTATACGAAACATGTACTACTTTGATGAACACACATACTAAGTACGAACTCGATTGAGGTATTCCCCATCAAATTATCATAGGCGTACGGGCCGGGGGATTAGAGGGGCAATTGCCCTGCCCTCCCATTTTCTGGAAATTGGCAATTTGTTGGGCAGCCGCCTCATTTTTTCCGAGCAGAGGAGAGAAATGAAAAGAAATAATTGCAGATTTGTTGCCATTTTAAAGGCCAATTTCCCAGTAAAGTCTATGAAAATGTGGGATATTCTATGAAAATGTGGTATATATACCACATTTTCATAGACTTTACTGGGAAATGGGCCTTCAAAAGGGAATTTTGAGATAAATTGGCCGTTCTAGAAATTCTGGCAAATATTAAATTTATCGGGCAAACACCCCCCCCCTCCCTACCTTGGGAGACTGGAGCCCGTACGCCTATGCAAATTATGATGGGTAATAACAAGTTTTTCAGTAATTGACCAAGTATGAAAATTATCGATTGATCTTTCATTGAGTTATCGCGTACCCAATGTGGCATCACAGACACACACAAACATACGATAACCTGACCACATAGGTTCCTCCTACCTTCGGCGGCAGGGAACCAAATATGTGTTCCAAGTTTTATTTGCCCAGAAGAGAATTTCACACCCCAGTATTGTTCCATACACAGCATCGGTTGGTCTGACCAGTACTGCAAATGTCTAGCAGATTTTAAATGAGAATGAAGGAAAAATGGGACATTTTCTAGTCTGTCACATGATAATAGGATTTATTGTTGTCGGGTCATAAGGTGACCTCCCCACAGTAGCAATGCTTCCTAATGGTACTTGACCTCTGCCCTAATACATCTAACCAACTACTGTCTAAAAATAGACTATAGTATATTGCACAAATAATCAGTGATGATCATTGAACTTGACAGAACACCACCACTGATTCAGCAAACATAATATGAACCTGTAGCTAGCCTAGAAACCACTTGTTGAGCTCCCAATTGACAGTAGTCTATTCGGGCTTATGTGATCTAATATAATCGGCCTAGGTCTATATTGTCATTGAAGAAAGATGCGTACATGCTAGATCTCCTTTAAATTGTAGGACCCCAAACTAGCTACTTGGTGGGCTACTTGGAGAACAGGTTCCTGTAAATTCAACAAGCTCTCATCTCTAAATGACCTCAAACATTTTTGGCACGAAATGGAGACTACATATACTAAGTTTCATGGAAATCCAACAATCTTTGGAAATTTCACTTCAAATGACCCCTGATGACTTCCAAGTGAACTTCACATTTGTGGGCACCATATGTTGAATATATCTAAGTTTTATGTAAATCCAAAGATCTGTATAAATTTGACTTCAAATGACCCCCGATGACCTTCAAATTACCTCAAAAATGTTCAGCACCAGATGGTGATTATACCCACTAAGTATTTATACAATCCAACTTATGGTTGAAAAGTTACTTCAAATAAAAGATGTTTGACCTCCATTGGCCCCTGATTACCTGCATATGACCTTCAAAATGTTCAGCACCAGATGGTGATTATACCTACCAAGTATGGATACAATCCAACCTATGGTTGAAAAGTTATTTCAATTCAAAGATTTCGATTTCAAATGACCCCTGATGACCTTCAAATGACCTTCAAAATGTTCAGCATGCTGGTATGAGCTAAAATTTATGACTGTCGCACTCCAATTTTCTAACCATGTTCGGAAAATCCTGCTCATCCAAAAGTAAACAAAAAACAAAACAAGAGCCCAATGGGCACTATGGTTCCTTGCTGAATGGAATGAAACAGTGAGGAGCATACAAACAAATTATGAGCTCAATTATGGTTGTTCCAAGGTTTTCAGTGTTTGACCTCTGTTGACCTCATATGACCTTTGACCTTCACTAAAAACAAAAGGGACCATGTACTAACTTTGATGAACACACATACCAAGTACGAACTCAATTGAAGTTATCCATATAAAATGATCACAGGCGTACGGGCCGAGGGTCAGGGGGGCAATTGCTCTAACAGTTTCGGGAAATCAGCAATTTGTCGGGCAGCCGCCTCATTATTTCGGGCAGCCGCCTCATTTTTTTCAGACAGCCGCCTTATTTTTTCGGGCAGAGGAGAGAAACGAGAAAAAAAAGCATTTTGAAGGCCCATTTCCCAGAAAAGTCTATGAAAATGGGGTATATTCCATGAAAATGTGGTATCTATACCACATTTGAGTTATAGCGTACCCAAAGTGAAACGTAACCAACACACACACACACACACACAATCACATACATCAAGTCGACTGCATAGGTTCCTTTGCGTACATCAGAAACCAAAAAGCATCGCCGTTTCAGGAACGGTATTTCGGACAAGAGCTACAGTTTCGCATACTCCGATTTTCCAACTTTATTGTCAATTAGACAAATATCGGAGTGGGACGCCCCTGCACCGCTGCCTCGTCCCTGAATACAAATTACTGATACTGTGAGATGGGTATAAGGGGAAGCACCCAACACTCTTGTTTGTTTGTATTTTGGAAGGGGGAATATAAAACTATTAAGATGCAATATGGTGCAATAAAATGTTTGCATGCATTATAGGCACTCAAAATTATGATATTGTGTAACCAGCAAATGATCGACCTCAACCTGGAGGGGGGTCCCGCCCCCAGGTTTGGAAATAAGGGTTGGCGTCAACCCCCCCCACCCCCCCCCG